>CAWVNZ010001144.1:0-67047 GCA_963930735.1 Dioctria linearis
TTATTTTTTGAAAAATTTACTGTAGAAAAGGCAATCTCTGGTGCAATTAAAATTTGCGACAGTAAAAAATTATTTTTTGAAAAATCTACTATAGGACAGGCAATCCCTGGCGTAATTAAAATTTGCGACAATAAAAAAATATTTTTTGAAAAATTTACTATAGAAAAGGCAATCCCTGGCATAATAATAATTTGCGACAGTAAAAAAATAATTTTTGAAAAATTTACTATAGAAAAGGCAATCCCTGGCGTATTTAAAATTTGCGACAGTAAAAAATTAATTTGTGAAAAATTTACTATAGAAAAGGCAATCGCTGGCGTAATTAAAATTTGCGACAGTAAAAAATTAATTTTTGAAAAATTTACTGTAGAAAAGGCAATCCCTGGCGTAATTAAAATTTGCGACAGTAAAAAATTAGTTTTTGAAAAATTTACTATAGAAAAGGCAATCCCTGGCGTAATTAAAATTTGCGACAGTACAAAATTAATTTTTGAAAAATTTACTATAGAAAAGGCAATCCCTGGCGCAATTAAAATTTGCGACAGTAAAAAATAATTTTTTGAAAAATTTACTATAGAAAAGGCAATCCCTGCCGTAATTAAAATTTGCGACAATAAAAAATTATTTTTTGAAAAATTTACTATAGAAAAGGCAATCCCTGGCGAATTTAAAATTCGCGACAGTAAAAAATTATTTTTTGCAAAATTTACAATAGAAAAGGCAATACCTGGCGTTTTTAAAATTTGCGAGAGTAAAAAATTATTTTTTGAATAATTTACTGTAGAAAAGGCAATCCCTGGCGCAATTAAAATTTGCGACAGTAGAAAATTATTTTTTGAAAAATTTACTATAGAAAAGGCAATCCCTGGCGTATTTAAAATTTGCGACAGTAAAAAATTATTTTTTGAAAAATTTACTGTAGAAAGGCAATCCCTGGCGCAAGTAAAATTTGCCACAGTAAAAAATTATTTTTTGAAAAATTTACTGTAGAAAAGGCAATCCCTGGCGCAATTAAAATTTGCGACAGTAAAAAATTAAATTTTGAAAAATGTACTATAGAAAAGGCAATCCCTGGCGCAATTAAAATTTGCAATAGTAAAAAATTCTTTTTTGAATAATTTACTATAGAATAGGCAATCCCTGGCGTAATTAAAATTTGCGACAGTAAAAAATAATTTTTTGAAAAATTTACTACAGAAAAGGCAATCCCTGGCGTATTTAAAATTTGCGACAGCAAAAAATTAAATTTTGAAAAATTTACCATAGAAAAGGCAATCCCTGGCGTATTTAAAATTTGCGACAGTAAAAAATTAAATTTTGAAAAATTTACTTTAGAAAAGGCAATCCCTGGCGCAATTAAAATTTGCGACAGTAAAAAATTATTTTTTGAAAAATTTACTATAGAAATGGCAATCCCTGGCGTAATTAAAATTTGCGACAGTAAAAAATTATTTTTTGAATAATTTACTATAGAAAAGGCAATCCCTGGCGTAATTAAAATTTGCTAGAGTAAAAAATAATTTTTTGAAAAATTTACTGTAGAAAAGGCAACCCCTGGCGCAATTAAAATTTGCGACAGTAAAAAATTAATTTTTGAAAAATTTACTATAAAAAAGGCAATCCTTGGCGTATTTAAAATTTGCGACAGTAAAAAATTAGTTTTTGAAAAATTTACTATAGAAAAGGCAATCCCTGGCGTAATTAAAATTTGCGACAGTAAAAATTTAATTTTTGAAAAATTTACTATAGAAAACGCAATCCCTGGCGCAATTAAAATTTGCGACAGTAAAAAATTATTTTTTGAAAAATTTACTATAGAAAAGGCAATCCCTGGCGTAATTAAAATTTGCGACAATAAAAAATTATTTTTTGAAAAATTTACTATAGAAAAGGCAATCCCTGGCGTAATTAAAATTTGCGACAGTAAAAAATTATTTTTTGAAAAATTTACTGTAGAAAAGGCAATCCCTGGCGCAATTAAAATTTGCGAGAGTAAAAAATTGTTTTTTGAAAAATCTACTATAGAAAAGGCAATCCCTGGCGGATTTAAAATTTGCGACAGTAAAAAATTATTTTTTGAATAATTTACTATAGAAAAGGCAATCCCTGGCGCAATTTAAATTTGCGACAGTAAAAAATTAATTTTTGAAAAATTTACTATAGAAAAGGCAATCCCTGGCGTATTTAAAATTTGCGACAGTAAAAAATTAGTTTTTGAAAAATTTACTATAGAAAAGGCAATCCCTGGCGTAATTAAAATTTGCGACAGTAAAAATTAATTTTTGAAAAATTTACTATAGAAAAGGCAATCCCTGGCGCAATTAAAATTTGCGACAGTAAAAAATTATTTTTTGAAAAATTTACTATAGGAAAGGCAATCCCTGCCGTAATTAAAATTTGCGACAATAAAAAATTATTTTTTGAAAAATTTACAATAGAAAAGGCAATCCCTGGCGTAATTAAAATTTGAGACAGTATAAAATTAATTTGTGAAAAATTTACTATAGAAAAGGTAATCCCTGGCGTAATTAAAATTTGCGACAGCAAAAAATTAATTTTTGAAAAATTTACTGTAGAAAAGGCAATTCCTGGCGTAATTAAAATTTGCGACAGTAAAAATTATTTTTTGAATAATTTACTATAGAAAAAGCAATCCCTGGCGTTTTTAAAATTTGCGAGAGTAAAAAATTATTTTTTGAATAATTTACTGTAGAAAAGGCAATCCCTGGCGCAATTAAAATTTGCCACAGCAAAAATTATTTTTTGAAAAATTTACTGTAGAAAAGGCAATCCCTGGTGCAATTAAAATTTGCGACAGTAAAAAATTATTTTTTGAAAAATCTACTATAGGAAAAGCAATCGCTGGCGTAATTAAAATTTGCGACAGTAAAAAATTAATTTTTGAAAAATTTACTGTAGAAAAGGCAATCCCTGGCGTAATTAAAATTTGCGACAGTAAAAAATTATTTTTTGAATAATTTACTGTAGAAAAGGCAATCCCTGGCGCAATTAAAATTTGCGACAGTAAAAAATAATTTTTTGAAAAATTTACTATAGAAAAGGCAATCCCTGCCGTAATTAAAATTTGCGACAATAAAAAATTATTTTTTGAAAAATTTACTATAGAAAAGGCAATCCCTGGCGTATTTAAAATTCGCGACAGTAAAAAATTATTTTTTGCAAAATTTACAATAGAAAAGGCAATCCCTGGCGTTTTTAAAATTTGCGAGAGTAAAAAATTATTTTTTGAATAATTTACTGTAGAAAAGGCAATCCCTGGCGCAATTAAAATTTGCGACAGTAGAAAATTATTTTTTGAAAAATTTACTATAGAAAAGGCAATCCCTGGCGTATTTAAAATTTGCGACAGTAAAAAATTATTTTTTGAAAAATTTACTGTAGAAAGGCAATCCCTGGCGCAAGTAAAATTTGCCACAGTAAAAAATTATTTTTTGAAAAATTTACTGTAGAAAAGGCAATCCCTGGCGCAATTAAAATTTGCGACAGTAAAAAATTAAATTTTGAAAAATTTACTATAGAAAAGGCAATCCCTGGCGCAATTAAAATTTGCAATAGTAAAAAATTATTTTTTGAATAATTTACTATAGAATAGGCAATCCCTGGCGTAATTAAAATTTGCGACAGTAAAAAATAATTTTTTGAAAAATTTACTATAGAAAAGGCAATCCCTGGCGTATTTAAAATTTGCGACAGCAAAAAATTAAATTTAGAAAAATTTACCATAGAAAAGGCAATCCCTGGCGTATTTAAAATTTGCGACAGTAAAAAATTAAATATTGAAAAATTTACTTTAGAAAAGGCAATCCCTGGCGTAATTAAAATTTGCGACAGTAAAAATTATTTTTTGAATAATTTACTATAGAAAAAGCAATCCCTGGCGTTTTTAAAATTTGCGAGAGTAAAAAATTATTTTTTGAATAATTTACTGTAGAAAAGGCAATCCCTGGCGCAATTAAAATTTGCCACAGCAAAAATTATTTTTTGAAAAATTTACTGTAGAAAAGGCAATCCCTGGTGCAATTAAAATTTGCGACAGTAAAAAATTATTTTTTGAAAAATCTACTATAGGAAAAGCAATCGCTGGCGTAATTAAAATTTGCGACAGTAAAAAATTAATTTTTGAAAAATTTACTGTAGAAAAGGCAATCCCTGGCGTAATTAAAATTTGCGACAGTAAAAAATTATTTTTTGAATAATTTACTGTAGAAAAGGCAATCCCTGGCGCAATTAAAATTTGCGACAGTAAAAAATAATTTTTTGAAAAATTTACTATAGAAAAGGCAATCCCTGCCGTAATTAAAATTTGCGACAATAAAAAATTATTTTTTGAAAAATTTACTATAGAAAAGGCAATCCCTGGCGTATTTAAAATTCGCGACAGTAAAAAATTATTTTTTGCAAAATTTACAATAGAAAAGGCAATCCCTGGCGTTTTTAAAATTTGCGAGAGTAAAAAATTATTTTTTGAATAATTTACTGTAGAAAAGGCAATCCCTGGCGCAATTAAAATTTGCGACAGTAGAAAATTATTTTTTGAAAAATTTACTATAGAAAAGGCAATCCCTGGCGTATTTAAAATTTGCGACAGTAAAAAATTATTTTTTGAAAAAATTACTGTAGAAAGGCAATCCCTGGCGCAAGTAAAATTTGCCACAGTAAAAAATTATTTTTTGAAAAATTTACTGTAGAAAAGGCAATCCCTGGCGCAATTAAAATTTGCGACAGTAAAAAATTAAATTTTGAAAAATTTACTATAGAAAAGGCAATCCCTGGCGCAATTAAAATTTGCAATAGTAAAAAATTATTTTTTGAATAATTTACTATAGAATAGGCAATCCCTGGCGTAATTAAAATTTGCGACAGTAAAAAATAATTTTTTGAAAAATTTACTATAGAAAAGGCAATCCCTGGCGTATTTAAAATTTGCGACAGCAAAAAATTAAATTTTGAAAAATTTACCATAGAAAAGGCAATCCCTGGCGTATTTAAAATTTGCGACAGTAAAAAATTAAATATTGAAAAATTTACTTTAGAAAAGGCAATCCCTGGCGCAATTAAAATTTGCGACAGTAAAAAATTATTTTTTGAAAAATTTACTATAGAAATGGTAATCCCTGGCGTAATTAAAATTTGCGACAGTAAAAAATTATTTTTTGAATAATTTACTATAGAAAAGGCAATCCCTGGCGTAATTAAAATTTGCTAGAGTAAAAAATAATTTTTTGAAAAATTTACTGTAGAAAAGGCAACCCCTGGCGCAATTAAAATTTGCGACAGTAAAAAATTAATTTTTGAAAAATTTACTATAGAAAAGGCAATCCCTGGCGTATTTAAAATTTGCGACAGTAAAAAATTAGTTTTTGAAAAATTTACTATAGAAAAGGCAATCCCTGGCGTAATTAAAATTTGCGACAGTAAAAAATTAATTTTTGAAAAATTTACTATAGAAAAGGCAATCCCTGGCGCAATTAAAATTTGCGACAGTAAAAAATTATTTTTTGAAAAATTTACTATAGAAAAGGCAATCCCTGGCGTAATTAAAATTTGCGACAATAGAAAATTATTTTTTGAAAAATTTACTATAGAAAAGGAAATCCCTGGCGTAATTAAAATTTGCGACAGTAAAAAATTATTTTTTGAAAAATTCACTGTAGAAAAGGCAATCCCTGGCGCAATTAAAATTTGCGAGAGTAAAAATTATTTTTTGAAAAATCTACTATAGAAAAGGCAATCCCTGGCGGATTTAAAATTTGCGACAGTAAAAAATTATTTTTTGAATAATTTACTATAGAAAAGGCAATCCCTGGCGCAATTTAAATTTGCGACAGTAAAAAATTAATTTTTGAAAAATTTACTATAGAAAAGGCAATCCCTGGCGTATTTAAAATTTGCGACAGTAAAAAATTAGTTTTTGAAAAATTTACTTTAGAAAAGGCAATCCCTGGCGTAATTAAAATTTGCGACAGTAAAAATTAATTTTTGAAAAATTTACTATAGAAAAGGCAATCCCTGGCGCAATTAAAATTTGCGACAGTAAAAAATTATTTTTTGAAAAATTTACTATAGAAAAGGCAATCCCTGCCGTAATTAAAATTTGCGACAATAAAAAATTATTTTTTGAAAAATTTACAATAGAAAAGGCAATCCCTGTCGTAATTAAAATTTGAGACAGTAAAAAATTATTTTTTGAAAAATTTACTGCAGAAAAGGCAATCCCTGGCGCAATTAAAATTTGCGAGAGTAAAAAATTATTTTTTGAAAGATCTACTATAGGAAAGGCAATCCCTGGCGCAATTAAAATTTGCGACAGTAAAAAATTATTTTTTGAAAAATTTACTATAGAAAAGGCAATACCTGGCGTAATTAATATTTGCGACCGAAAAAAATTAATTTTTGAAAAATTTACTATAGAAAAGGCAATCCCTGGCGTATTTAAAATTTGCGACAGTATAAAATTAATTTGTGAAAAATTTACTATAGAAAAGGCAATCCCTGGCGTAATTAAAATTTGCGACAGCAAAAAATTAATTTTTGAAAAATTTACTGTAGAAAAGGCAAGTCCTGGCGTAATTAAAATTTGCGACAGTAAAAATTATTTTTTGAATAATTTACTATAGAAAAAGCAATCCCTGGCGCAATTAAAATCTGCGACAGTAAAAAATTATTTTTTGAAAAATTTACTATAGAAAAGGCAATCCCTGGCGTAATTAAAATTTGCGACAGCAAAAAATTAATTTTTGAGAAATTTACTGTAGAAAAGGCAATTCCTGGCGTAATTAAAATTTGCGAAGGTAAAAATTATTTTTTGAATAATTTACTATAGAAAAAGCAATCCCTGGCGGATTTAAAATTTGCGACAGGATAAAATTAAATTTTGAAAAATTTACTATAGAAAAGGCAATCCCTGGCGTATTTAAAATTTGCGACAGTAAAAAATTATTTTTTGAAAAATTTACTATAGAAAAGGCAATCCCTGGCGTATTTAAAATTCGCGACAGTAAAAAATTATTTTTTGCAAAATTTACAATAGAAAAGGCAATCCCTGGCGTTTTTAAAATTTGCGAGAGTAAAAAATTATTTTTTGAATAATTTACTGTAGAAAAGGCAATCCCTGGCGCAATTAAAATTTGCCACAGTAAAAAATTATTTTTTGAAAAATTTACTGTAGAAAAGGCAATCCCTGGTGCAATTAAAATTTGCGACAGTAAAAAATTATTTTTTGAAAAATCTACTATAGGACAGGCAATCCCTGGCGTAATTAAAATTTGCGACAATAAAAAAATATTTTTTGAAAAATTTACTATAGAAAAGGCAATTCCTGGCATAATTATAATTTGCGACAGTAAAAAATTAATTTTTGAAAAATTTACTATAGAAAAGGCAATCCCTGGCGTATTTAAAATTTGCGACAGTAAAAAATTAATTTGTGAAAAATTTACTATAGAAAAGGCAATCGCTGGCGTAATTAAAATTTGCGACAGTAAAAAATTAATTTTTGAAAAATTTACTGTAGAAAAGGCAATCCCTGGCGTAATTAAAATTTGCGACAGTAAAAAATTAGTTTTTGAAAAATTTACTATAGAAAAGGCAATCCCTGGCGTAATTAAAATTTGCGACAGTACAAAATTATTTTTTGAAAAATTTACTATAGAAAAGGCAATCCCTGGCGCAATTAAAATTTGCGACAGTAAAAAATAATTTTTTGAAAAATTTACTATAGAAAAGGCAATCCCTGCCGTAATTAAAATTTGCGACAATAAAAAATTATTTTTTGAAAAATTTACTATAGAAAAGGCAATCCCTGGCGTATTTAAAATTCGCGACAGTAAAAAATTATTTTTTGCAAAATTTACAATAGAAAAGGCAATACCTGGCGTTTTTAAAATTTGCGAGAGTAAAAAATTAAATTTTGAAAAATTTACTTTAGAAAAGGCAATCCCTGGCGCAATTAAAATTTGCGACAGTAAAAAATTATTTTTTGAAAAATTTACTATAGAAATGGCAATCCCTGGCGTAATTAAAATTTGCGACAGTAAAAAATTATTTTTTGAATAATTTACTATAGAAAAGGCAATCCCTGGCGTAATTAAAATTTGCTAGAGTAAAAAATAATTTTTTGAAAAATTTACTGTAGAAAAGGCAACCCCTGGCGCAATTAAAATTTGCGACAGTAAAAAATAAATTTTTGAAAAATTTACTATAAAAAAGGCAATCCTTGGCGTATTTAAAATTTGCGACAGTAAAAAATTAGTTTTTGAAAAATTTACTATAGAAAAGGCAATCCCTGGCGTAATTAAAATTTGCGACAGTAAAAATTTAATTTTTGAAAAATTTACTATAGAAAAGGCAATCCCTGGCGCAATTAAAATTTGCGACAGTAAAAAATTATTTTTTGAAAAATTTACTATAGAAAAGGCAATCCCTGGCGTAATTAAAATTTGCGACAATAAAAAATTATTTTTTGAAAAATTTACTATAGAAAAGGCAATCCCTGGCGTAATTAAAATTTGCGACAGTAAAAAATTATTTTTTGAAAAATTTACTGTAGAAAAGGCAATCCCTGGCGCAATTAAAATTTGCGAGAGTAAAAAATTGTTTTTTGAAAAATCTACTATAGAAAAGGCAATCCCTGGCGGATTTAAAATTTGCGACAGTAAAAAATTATTTTTTGAATAATTTACTATAGAAAAGGCAATCCCTGGCGCAATTTAAATTTGCGACAGTAAAAAATTAATTTTTGAAAAATTTACTATAGAAAAGGCAATCCCTGGCGTATTTAAAATTTGCGACAGTAAAAAATTAGTTTTTGAAAAATTTACTATAGAAAAGGCAATCCCTGGCGTAATTAAAATTTGCGACAGTAAAAATTAATTTTTGAAAAATTTACTATAGAAAAGGCAATCCCTGGCGCAATTAAAATTTGCGACAGTAAAAAATTATTTTTTGAAAAATTTACTATAGAAAAGGCAATCCCTGCCGTAATTAAAATTTGCGACAATAAAAAATTATTTTTTGAAAAATTTACAATAGAAAAGGCAATCCCTGGCGTAATTAAAATTTGAGACAGAAAAAAATTATTTTTTGAAAAATTTACTGCAGAAAAGGCAATCCCTGGCGCAATTAAAATTTGCGAGAGTAAAAAATTATTTTTTGAAAGATCTACTATAGGAAAGGCAATCCCTGGCGCAATTAAAATTTGCGACAGTAAAAAATTATTTTTTGAAAAATTTACTATAGAAAAGGCAATACCTGGCGTAATTAATATTTGCGACAGTAAAAAATTAATTTTTGAAAAATTTACTATAGAAAAGGCAATCCCTGGCGTATTTAAAATTTGCGACAGTATAAAATTAATTTGTGAAAAATTTACTATAGAAAAGGCAATCCCTGGCGTAATTAAAATTTGCGACAGCAAAAAATTAATTTTTGAAAAATTTACTGTAGAAAAGGCAATTCCTGGCGTAATTAAAATTTGCGACAGTAAAAATTATTTTTTGAATAATTTACTGTAGAAAAGGCAATCCCTGGCGCAATTAAAATTTGCGACAGTAAAAAATAATTTTTTGAAAAATTTACTATAGAAAAGGCAATCCCTGCCGTAATTAAAATTTGCGACAATAAAAAATTATTTTTTGAAAAATTTACTATAGAAAAGGCAATCCCTGGCGTATTTAAAATTCGCGACAGTAAAAAATTATTTTTTGCAAAATTTACAATAGAAAAGGCAATCCCTGGCGTTTTTAAAATTTGCGAGAGTAAAAAATTATTTTTTGAATAATTTACTGTAGAAAAGGCAATCCCTGGCGCAATTAAAATTTGCGACAGTAGAAAATTATTTTTTGAAAAATTTACTATAGAAAAGGCAATCCCTGGCGTATTTAAAATTTGCGACAGTAAAAAATTATTTTTTGAAAAATTTACTGTAGAAAGGCAATCCCTGGCGCAAGTAAAATTTGCCACAGTAAAAAATTATTTTTTGAAAAATTTACTGTAGAAAAGGCAATCCCTGGCGCAATTAAAATTTGCGACAGTAAAAAATTAAATTTTGAAAAATTTACTATAGAAAAGGCAATCCCTGGCGCAATTAAAATTTGCAATAGTAAAAAATTATTTTTTGAATAATTTACTATAGAATAGGCAATCCCTGGCGTAATTAAAATTTGCGACAGTAAAAAATAATTTTTTGAAAAATTTACTATAGAAAAGGCAATCCCTGGCGTATTTAAAATTTGCGACAGCAAAAAATTAAATTTTGAAAAATTTACCATAGAAAAGGCAATCCCTGGCGTATTTAAAATTTGCGACAGTAAAAAATTAAATATTGAAAAATTTACTTTAGAAAAGGCAATCCCTGGCGCAATTAAAATTTGCGACAGTAAAAAATTATTTTTTGAAAAATTTACTATAGAAATGGTAATCCCTGGCGTAATTAAAATTTGCGACAGTAAAAAATTATTTTTTGAATAATTTACTATAGAAAAGGCAATCCCTGGCGTAATTAAAATTTGCTAGAGTAAAAAATAATTTTTTGAAAAATTTACTGTAGAAAAGGCAACCCCTGGCGCAATTAAAATTTGCGACAGTAAAAAATTAATTTTTGAAAAATTTACTATAGAAAAGGCAATCCCTGGCGTATTTAAAATTTGCGACAGTAAAAAATTAGTTTTTGAAAAATTTACTATAGAAAAGGCAATCCCTGGCGTAATTAAAATTTGCGACAGTAAAAAATTAATTTTTGAAAAATTTACTATAGAAAAGGCAATCCCTGGCGCAATTAAAATTTGCGACAGTAAAAAATTATTTTTTGAAAAATTTACTATAGAAAAGGCAATCCCTGGCGTAATTAAAATTTGCGACAATAAAAAATTATTTTTTGAAAAATTTACTATAGAAAAGGCAATCCCTGGCGTAATTAAAATTTGCGACAGTAAAAAATTATTTTTTGAAAAATTTACTGTAGAAAAGGCAATCCCTGGCGCAATTAAAATTTGCGAGAGTAAAAATTATTTTTTGAAAAATCTACTATAGAAAAGGCAATCCCTGGCGGATTTAAAATTTGCGACAGTAAAAAATTATTTTTTGAATAATTTACTATAGAAAAGGCAATCCCTGGCGCAATTTAAATTTGCGACAGTAAAAAATTAATTTTTGAAAAATTTACTATAGAAAAGGCAATCCCTGGCGTATTTAAAATTTGCGACAGTAAAAAATTAGTTTTTGAAAAATTTACTTTAGAAAAGGCAATCCCTGGCGTAATTAAAATTTGCGACAGTAAAAATTAATTTTTGAAAAATTTACTATAGAAAAGGCAATCTCTGGCGCAATTAAAATTTGCGACAGTAAAAAATTATTTTTTGAAAAATTTACTATAGAAAAGGCAATCCCTGCCGTAATTAAAATTTGCGACAATAAAAAATTATTTTTTGAAAAATTTACAATAGAAAAGGCAATCCCTGTCGTAATTAAAATTTGAGACAGTAAAAAATTATTTTTTGAAAAATTTACTGCAGAAAAGGCAATCCCTGGCGCAATTAAAATTTGCGAGAGTAAAAAATTATTTTTTGAAAGATCTACTATAGGAAAGGCAATCCCTGGCGCAATTAAAATTTGCGACAGTAAAAAATTATTTTTTGAAAAATTTACTATAGAAAAGGCAATACCTGGCGTAATTAATATTTGCGACCGAAAAAAATTAATTTTTGAAAAATTTACTATAGAAAAGGCAATCCCTGGCGTATTTAAAATTTGCGACAGTATAAAATTAATTTGTGAAAAATTTACTATAGAAAAGGCAATCCCTGGCGTAATTAAAATTTGCGACAGCAAAAAATTAATTTTTGAAAAATTTACTGTAGAAAAGGCAAGTCCTGGCGTAATTAAAATTTGCGACAGTAAAAATTATTTTTTGAATAATTTACTATAGAAAAAGCAATCCCTGGCGTTTTTAAAATTTGCGAGAGTAAAAAATTATTTTTTGAATAATTTACTGTAGAAAAGGCAATCCCTGGCGCAATTAAAATTTGCCACAGTAAAAAATTATTTTTTGAAAAATTTACTGTAGAAAAGGCAATCCCTGGTGCAATTAAAATTTGCGACAGTAAAAAATTATTTTTTGAAAAATCTACTATAGGAAAGGCAATCGCTGGCGTAATTAATATTTGCGACCGAAAAAAATTAATTTTTGAAAAATTTACTATAGAAAAGGCAATCCCTGGCGTATTTAAAATTTGCGACAGTATAAAATTAATTTGTGAATAATTTACTGTAGAAAGGGCAATCCCTGGCGCAATTAAAATTTGCGACAGTAAAAAATAATTTTTTGAAAAATTTACTATAGAAAAGGCAATCCCTGCCGTAATTAAAATTTGCGACAATAAAAAATTATTTTTTGAAAAATTTACTATAGAAAAGGCAATCCCTGGCGTATTTAAAATTCGCGACAGTTAAAAATTATTTTTTGCAAAATTTACAATAGAAAAGGCAATCCCTGGCGTTTTTAAAATTTGCGAGAGTAAAAAATTATTTTTTGAATAATTTACTGTAGAAAAGGCAATCCCTGGCGCAATTAAAATTTGCGACAGTAGAAAATTATTTTTTGAAAAATTTACTATAGAAAAGGCAATCCCTGGCGTATTTAAAATTTGCGACAGTAAAAAATTATTTTTTGAAAAATTTACTGTAGAAAGGCAATACCTGGCGCAAGTAAAATTTGCCACAGTAAAAAATTATTTTTTGAAAAATTTACTGTAGAAAAGGCAATCCCTGGCGCAATTAAAATTTGCGACAGTAAAAAATTAAATTTTGAAAAATTTACTATAGAAAAGGCAATCCCTGGCGCAATTAAAATTTGCAATAGTAAAAAATTATTTTTTGAATAATTTACTATAGAATAGGCAATCCCTGGCGTAATTAAAATTTGCGACAGTAAAAAATAATTTTTTGAAAAATTTACTATAGAAAAGGCAATCCCTGGCGTATTTAAAATTTGCGACAGTAAAAAATTAAATTTTGAAAAATTTACTATAGAAAAGGCAATCCCTGGCGTATTTAAAATTTGCGACAATAAAAAATTTTATTTTGAAAAATTTACTTTAGAAAAGGCAATCCCTGGCGCAATTAAAATTTGCGACAGTAAAAAATTATTTTTTGAAAAATTTACTATAGAAATGGCAATCCCTGGCGTAATTAAAATTTGCGACAGTAAAAAATTATTTTTTGAATAATTTACTATAGAAAAGGCAATCCCTGGCGTAATTAAAATTTGCTAGAGTAAAAAATAATTTTTTGAAAAATTTACTGTAGAAAAGGCAACCCCTGGCGCAATTAAAATTTGCGACAGTAAAAAATTAATTTTTGAAAAATTTACTATAGAAAAGGCAATCCCTGGCGTATTTAAAATTTGCGACAGTATAAAATTAGTTTTTGAAAAATTTACTATAGAAAAGGCAATCCCTGGCGTAATTAAAATTTGCGACAGTAAAAAATTAATTTTTGAAAAATTTACTATAGAAAAGGCAATCCCTGGCGCAATTAAAATTTGCGACAGTAAAAAATTATTTTTTGAAAAATTTACTATAGAAAAGGCAATCCCTGGCGTAATTAAAATTTGCGACAATAAAAAATTATTTTTTGAAAAATTTACTATAGAAAAGGCAATCCCTGGCGTAATTAAAATTTTCGACAGTAAAAAATTATTTTTTGAAAAATTTACTGTAGAAAAGGCAATCCCTGGCGCAATTAAAATTTGCGAGAGTAAAAATTTTTTTTTTGAAAAATCTACTATAGGAAAAGCAATCCCTGGCGTAATTAAAATTTGCGACAGTAAAAAATTATTTTTTGAAAAATTTACTATAGAAAAGGCAATTCCTGGCATAATTAAAATTTGCGACAGTAAAAAATTAATTTTTGAAAAATTTACTATAGAAAATGCAATCCCTGGCGTATTTGAAATTTGCGACAGTAAAAAATTAATTTGTGAAAAATTTACTATAGAAAAGGCAATCCCTGGCGTAATTAAAATTTGCGACAGTAAAAAATTAATTTTTGAAAAATTTACTGTAGAAAAGGCAATCCCTGGCGCAATTAAAATTTGCGACAGTAAAAAATTAATTTTTGAAAAATTTACTATAGAAAATGCAATCCATGGCGTAATTAAAATTTGCGACAGTAAAAAATTAAATTTTGAAAAATTTACTATAGAAAAGGCAATCCCTGGCGCAATTAAAATTTGCAATAGTAAAAAATTATTTTTTGAATAATTTACTATAGAATAGGCAATCCCTGGCGTAATTAAAATTTGCGACAGTAAAAAATAATTTTTTGAAAAATTTACTATAGAAAAGGCAATCCCTGGCGTATTTAAAATTTGCGACAGTAAAAAATTAAATTTTGAAAAATTTACTATAGAAAAGGCAATCCCTGGCGTATTTAAAATTTGCGACAGTAAAAAATTAAATTTTGAAAAATTTACTTTAGAAAAGGCAATCCCTGGCGCAGTTAAAATTTGCGACAGTAAAAAATTATTTTTTGAAAAATTTACTATAGAAATGGCAATCCCTGGCGTAATTAAAATTTGCGACAGTAAAAAATTATTTTTTGAATAATTTACTATAGAAAAGGCAATCCCTGGCGTAATTAAAATTTTCGACAGTAAAAAATTATTTTTTGAAAAATTTACTGTAGAAAAGGCAATCCCTGGCGCAATTAAAATTTGCGAGTGTAAAAAATTTTTTTTTGAAAAATCTACTATAGGAAAAGCAATCCCTGGCGTAATTAAAATTTGCGACAGTAAAAAATTATTTTTTGAAAAATTTACTATAGAAAAGGCAATTCCTGGCATAATTAAAATTTGCGACAGTAAAAAATTAATTTTTGAAAAATTTACTATAGAAAATGCAATCCCTGGCGTATTTGAAATTTGCGACAGTAAAAAATTAATTTGTGAAAAATTTACTATAGAAAAGGCAATCCCTGGCGTAATTAAAATTTGCGACAGTAAAAAATTAATTTTTGAAAAATTTACTGTAGAAAAGGCAATCCCTGGCGCAATTAAAATTTGCGACAGTAAAAAATTAATTTTTGAAAAATTTACTATAGAAAAGGCAATCCCTGGCGTATTTAAAATTTGCGACAGTAAAAAATTAGTTTGTGAAAAATTTACTATAGAAAAGGCAATCCCTGGCGTAATTAAAATTTGCGACAGTAAAAAATTAATTTTTGAAAAATTTACGATAGAAAAGGCAATCCCTGGCGGATTTAAAATTTGCGACAGTAAAAAATTAGTTTTTGAAAAATTTACTATAGAAAAGGCAATACCTGGCGTAATGAAAATTTGCGACAGTACAAAATTAATTTTTGAAAAATTTACGATAGAAAAGGCAATCCCTGGCGTATTTAAAATTTGCGACAGTAAAAAATTAATTTGTGAAAAATTTACTTTAGAAAAGGCAATCCCTGGCGTAATTAAAATTTGCGACAGTAAAAAAATAATTTTTGAAAAATTTACTGTAGAAAAGGCAATCCCTGGCGTAATTAAAATTTGCGACAGTAAAAAATTATTTTTTGAATAATTTACTATAGAAAAAGCAATCCCTGGCGGATTTAAAATTTGCGACAGTATAAAATTAAATTTTGAATAATTTACTATAGAAAAGGCAATCCCTGGCGGATTTAAAATTTGCGACAGTAAAAAATTATTTTTTGAATAATTTACTATAGAAAAGGCAATCCCTGGCGTAATTTAAATTTGCGACAGTAAAAAATTAATTTTTGAAAAATTTACTATAGAAAAGGCAATCCCTGGCGTATTTAAAATGTGCGACAGTAAAAAATTAGTTTTTGAAAAATTTACTATAGAAAAGGCACTACCTGGCGTAATTAAAATTTGCGACAGTACAAAATTAATTTTTGAAAAATTTATTATAGAAAAGGCAATCCCTGGCGCAATTAAAATTTGCGACAGTAAAAAATTATTTTTTGAAAAATTTACTATAGAAAAGGCAATCCCTGCCGTAATTAAAATTTGCAACAATAAAAAATTATTTTTTGAAAAATTTACTATAGAAAAAGCAATCCCTGGCGTAATTAAAATTGAGACAGTAAAAAATTATTTTTTGAAAAATTTACTGCAGAAAAGGCAATCCCTGGCGCAATTAAAATTTGCGAGAGTGAAAAATTATTTTTTGAAAGATCTACTATAGGAAAGGCAATCCCTGGCGGATTTAAAATTTGCGACAGTAAAAAATTAGTTTTTGAAAAATTTACTATAGAAAAGGCAATCCCTGCCGTAATTAAAATTTGCAACAATATAAAAATTATTTTTTGAAAAATTTACTATAGAAAAGGCAATTCCTGGCGTATTTAAAATTTGCGACAGTAAAAAATTAGTTTGTGAAAAATTTATTATAGAAAAGGCAATCCCTGGCGCAATTAAAATTTGCGACAGTAAAAAATTATTTTTTGAAAAATTTACTATAGAAAAGGCAATCCCTGGCGTATTTAAAATTTGCGACAGTAAAAAATTAGTTTGTGAAAAATTTACTATAGAAAAGGCAATCCCTGGCGTAATTAAAATTTGCGACAGTAAAAAATTAATTTTTGAAAAATTTACGATAGAAAAGGCAATCCCTGGCGGATTTAAAATTTGCGACAGTAAAAAATTAGTTTTTGAAAAATTTACTATAGAAAAGGCAATACCTGGCGTAATGAAAATTTGCGAGAGTACAAAATTAATTTTTGAAAAATTTACTATAGAAAAGGCAATCCCTGGCGTAATTAAAATTTGCGACAGTAAAAAATTAATTTTTGAAAAATTTACGATAGAAAAGGCAATCTCTGGCGGATTTAAAATTTGCGACAGTAAAAAATTAGTTTTTGAAAAATTTACTATAGAAAAGGCAATACCTGGCGTAATGAAAATTTGCGACAGTACAAAATTAATTTTTGAAAAATTTACGATAGAAAAGGCAATCCCTGGCGTATTTAAAATTTGCGACAGTAAAATATTAATTTGTGAAAAATTTACTATAGAAAAGGCAATCCCTGGCGTAATTAAAATTTGCGACAGTAAAAAAATAATTTTTGAAAAATTTACTGTAGAAAAGGCAATCCCTGGCGTAATTAAAATTTGCGACAGTAAAAAATTATTTTTTGAATAATTTACTATAGAAAAAGCAATCCCTGGCGGATTTAAAATTTACGACAGTATAAAATTAAATTTTGAAAAATTTATTATAGAAAAGGCAATCCCTGGCGCAATTAAAATTTGCGACAGTAAAAAATTATTTTTTGAAAAATTTACTATAGAAAAGGCAATCCCTGCCGTAATTAAAATTTGCAACAATAAAAAATTATTTTTTGAAAAATTTACTATAGAAAAGGCAATCCCTGGCGTATTTAAAATTTGCGACAGTAAAAAATTAGTTTGTGAAAAATTTACTATAGAAAAGGCAATCCCTGGCGTAATTAAAATTTGCGACAGTAAAAAATTAATTTTTGAAAAATTTACGATAGAAAAGGCAATCCCTGGCGGATTTAAAATTTGCGACAGTAAAAAATTAGTTTTTGAAAAATTTACTATAGAAAAGGCAATACCTGGCGTAATGAAAATTTGCGACAGTACAAAATTAATTTTTGAAAAATTTACGATAGAAAAGGCAATCCCTGGCGTTTTTAAAATTTGCGACAGTAAAAAATTAATTTGTGAAAAATTTACTATAGAAAAGGCAATCCCTGGCGTAATTAAAATTTGCGACAGTAAAAAAATAATTTTTGAAAAATTTACTGTAGAAAAGGCAATCCCTGGCGTAATTAAAATTTGCGACAGTAAAAAATTATTTTTTGAATAATTTACTATAGAAAAAGCAATCCCTGGCGGATTTAAAATTTGCGACAGTATAAAATTAAATTTTGAATAATTTACTATAGAAAAGGCAATCCCTGGCGGATTTTAAAATTTGCGACAGTAAAAAATTATTTTTTGAATAATTTACTATAGAAAAGGCAATCCCTGGCGCAATTTAAATTTGCGACAGTAAAAAATTAATTTTTGAAAAATTTACTATAGAAAAGGCAATCCCTGGCGTATTTAAAATGTGCGACAGTAAAAAATTAGTTTTAGAAAAATTTACTATAGAAAAGGCAATACCTGGCATAATTAAAATTTGCGACAGTACAAAATTAATTTTTGAAAAATTTATTATAGAAAAGGCAATCCCTGGCGCAATTAAAATTTGCGACAGTAAAAAATTATTTTTTGAAAAATTTACTATAGAAAAGGCAATCCCTGCCGTAATTAAAATTTGCAACAATAAAAAATTATTTTTTGAAAAATTTACTATAGAAAAAGCAATCCCTGGCGTAATTAAAATTTGAGACAGTAAAAAATTATTTTTTGAAAAATTTACTGCAGAAAAGGCAATCCCTGGCGCAATTAAAATTTGCGAGAGTAAAAAATTATTTTTTGAAAGATCTACTATAGGAAAGGCAATCCCTGGCGTAATTAAATTTTGCGACAGTAAAAAATTATTTTTTGAAAAATTTACTATAGAAAAGGCAATCCCTGGCATAATTAATATTTGCGACAGTAAAAAATTAATTTTTGAAAAATTTACTATAGAAAAGGCAATCCCTGGCGTATTTAAAATTTGCGACAGTAAAAAATTAATTTGTGAAAAATTTACTATAGAAAAGGCAATCCCTGGCGTAATTAAAATTTGCGACAGCAAAAAATTAATTTTTGAAAAATTTACTGTAGAAAAGGCAATTCCTGGCATAATTAAAATTTGCGACAGTAAAAATTATTTTTTGAATAATTTACTATAGAAAAAGCAATCCCTGGAGGATTTAAAATTTGCGACAGGATAAAATTAAATTTTGAAAAATTTACTATAGAAAAGGCAATCCCTGGCGTATTTAAAATTTGCGACAGTAAAAAAATTATTTTTTGAAAAATTTACTATAGAAAAAGCAATCCCTGGCGGATTTAAAATTTGCGACAGTATAAAATTATTTTTTGAAAAATTTACTATAGAAAAGGCAATCCCTGGCGTAATTAAAATTTGCGACAATAAAAAATTATTTTTTGAATAATTTACTATAGAAAAGGCAATCCCTGGCGTAATTAAAATTTGCGACAGTAAAAAATTATTTTTTGAAAAATTTACTGCAGAAAAGGCAATCCCTGGCGCAATGAAAATTTGCGAGAGTAAAAAATTATTTTTTGAAAGATCTACTATAGGAAAGGTAATCCCTGGCGTAATTAAAATTTGCGACAGTAAAAAAATATTTTTTGAAAAATTTACTATAGAAAAGGCAATCCCTGGCATAATTAAAATTTGCGACAGTAAAAAAATTAATTTTTGAAAAATTTACTATAGAAAAGGCAATTCCTGGCGTATTTAAAATTTGCGACAGTAAAAAATTAATTTGTGAAAAATTTACTATAGAACAGGCAATCCCTGGCGTAATTAAAATTTGCGACAGTAAAAAATTAATTTTTGAAAAATTTACTGTAGAAAAGGCAATCCCTGGCGCAATTAAAATTTGCGATAGTAAAAATTAATTTTGAAAAATTTACTATAGAAAAGGCAATCCCTGGCGTATTTAAAATTTGCGACAGTAAAAAATTATTTTATGAAAAATTTACTATAGAAAAGGCAATCCCTGGCGTAATTAAAATTTGCGACAGTAAAAAATTAATTTTTGAAAAATTTACGATAGAAAAGGCAATCCCTGGCGTATTTAAAATTTGCGACAGTAAAAAATTAATTTGTGAAAAATTTACTATAGAAAAGGCAATCCCTGGCGTAATTAAAATTTGCGACAGTAAAAAATTAATTTTTGAAAAATTTACTGTAGAAAAGGCAATCCCTGGCGTAATTAAAATTTGCGACAGTAAAAAATTATTTTTTGAATAATTTACTATAGAAAAAGCAATTCCTGGCGGATTTAAATTTGCGACAGTATAAAATTAAATTTTGAATAATTAACAATAGAAAAGGCAATCCCTGGCGGATTTAAAATTTGCGACAGTAAAAAATTATTTTTTGAATAATTTACTATAGAAAAGGCAATCCCTGGCGCAATTTAAATTTGCGACAGTAAAAAATTAATTTTTGAAAAATTTACTATAGAAAAGGCAATACCTGGCGTAATTAAAATTTGCGACAGTACAAAATTAATTTTTGAAAATTTACTATAGAAAAGGCAATCCTGGCGTATTTAAAATTTGCGACAGTAAAAAATTATTTTTTGAAAAATTTACTATAGAAAAGGCAATCCCTGCCGTAATTAAAATTTGCGACAATAAAAAATTATTTTTTGAAAAATTTACTATAGAAAAGGCAATCCCTGTCGTAATTAAAATTTGAGACAGTAAAAAAATTATTTTTGGAAAAATTTACTGCAGAAAAGGCAATCCCTGGCGCAATTAAAATTTGCGGGAGTAAAAAAATTATTTTTTGAAAGATCTACTATAGGAAAGCAATCCATGGCGTAATTAAAATTTGCGACAGTAAAAAATTATTTTTTGAAAAATTTACTATAGAAAAGGCAATCCCTGGCATAATTAATATTTGCGACAGTAAAAAATTAATTTTTGAAAAATTTACTATAGAAAAGGCAATCCCTGGCGCATTTAAAATTTACGACAGTAAAAAATTAATTTGTGAAAAATTTACTATAGAAAAGGCAATCCCTGCGTAATTAAAAATTTGCGACAGCAAAAAATTAAATTTTGAAAAATTTACTGTAGAAAAGGCAATTCCTGGCGTAATTAAAATTTGCGACAGTAAAAATTATTTTTTGAATAATTTACTATAGAAAAAGCAATCCCTGGAGGATTTAAAATTTGCGACAGGATAAAATTAAATTTTGAAAAATTTACTATAGAAAAGGCAATCCCTGGCGTATTTAAAATTTGCGACAGTAAAAAATTATTTTTTGAAAAATTTACTATAGAAAAGGCAATACCTGGCGTATTTAAAATTCGCGACAGTAAAAAATTATTTTTTGCAAAATTTACAATAGAAAAGGCTATCCCTGGCGTTTTTAAAATTTGCGAGAGTAAAAAATTATTTTTTGAATAATTTACTGTAGAAAAAGGCAATCCCTGTCGCAATTGAAATTTGCGACAGTAGAAAATTATTTTTTGAAAAATATACTATAGAAAAGGCAATCCCTGGCGTATTTAAAATTTGCGACAGTAAAAAATTATTTTTTGAAAAATTTACTGTAGAAAGGCAATCACTGGCGCAATTAAAATTTGCCACAGTAAAAAATTTTTTTTTTGAAAAATTTACTGTCGAAAAGCCAATCCCTGGCGCAATTAAAATTTGCGACAGTAAAAAATTATTTTTTGAAAAATCTACTATAGGAAAGGCAATCCCTGGCGTAATTAAAATTTGCGACAGTAAAAAATTAATTTGTGAAAAATTTGCTATAGAAAAGGCAATCCCTGGCGTAATTAAAATTTGCGACAGTAAAAAATTAATTTTTGACAAATTTACTGTAGAAAAGGCAATCCCTGGCGTAATTAAAATTTGCGACAGTAAAAAATTATTTTTTGAATAATTTACTATAGAAAAAGCAATCCCTGGCGGATTTAAAATTTGCGACAGTATAAAATTAAATTTTGAATGATTTACTATAGAAAAGGCAATCCCTGGCGGATTTAAAATTTGCGACAGTAAAAAATTATTTTTTGAATAATTTACTATAGAAAAGGCAATCCCTGGCGCAATTTAAATTTGCGACAGTAAAAAATTAATTTTTGACAAATTTACTATAGAAAAGGCAATCCCTGGCGTATTTAAAATTTGCGACAGTAAAAAATTATTTTTTGAAAAATTTACTATAGAAAAGGCAATCCCTGGCGTATTTAAAATTCGCGACAGTAAAAAATTATTTTTTGCAAAATTTACTATGGAAAAGGGAATCCCTGACATAATTAAAATTTGCGACAGTAAAAAATTAATTTGTGAAAAATTTACTATAGAAAAGGCAATCCCTGGCGTAATTAAAATTTTCGACAGCAAAAAATTAATTTTTGAAAAATTCACTGTAGAAAAGGCAATTCCTGGCGTAATTAAAATTTGCGACAGTAAAAATTATTTTTTGAATAATTTACTATAGAAAAAGCAATCCCTGGAGGATTTAAAATTTGCGACAGGATAAAATTAAATTTTGAAAAATTTACTCTAGAAAAGGCAATCCCTGGCGTATTTAAAATTTGCGACAGTAAAAAATTATTTTTTGAAAAATTTACTATAGAAAAGGCAATCCCTGGCGTAATTAAAATTTGCGACAGTAAAAAATTATTTTTTGAAAAATTTACTATAGAAAAGGCAATCCCTGGCATAATTAATATTTGCGACAGTAAAAAATTAATTTTTGAAAAATTTACGATAGAAAAGGCAATCCCTGGCGTATTTAAAATTTGCGACAGTAAAAAATTAATTTGTGAAAAATTTACTATAGAAAAGGCAATCCCTGGCGTAATTAAAATTTGCGACAGCAAAAAATTAATTTTTGAAAAATTTACTGTAGAAAAGGCAATTCCTGGCGTAATTAAAATTTGCGACAGTAAAAATTATTTTTTGAATAATTTACTATAGAAAAAGCAATCCCTGGAGGATTTAAAATTTGCGACAGGATAAAATTAAATTTTGAAAAATTTACAATAGAAAAAGCAATCCATGCCGTATTTCAAATTTGCGACAGTAAAAAATTATTTTTTGAAAAATTTACTATAGAAAAGCAATCCCTGGCGTATTTAAAATTCGCGACTGTAAAAAATTATTTTTGCAAAATTTACAATAGAAAAGGCAATCCCTGGCGTTTTTAAAATTTGCGAGAGTAAAAAATTATTTTTTGAATAATTTACTGTAGAAAAGGCAATCCCTGGCGCAATTAAAATTTGCGACAGTAGAAAATTATTTTTTGAAAAATTTACTATAGAAAAGGCAATCCCTGGCGTTTTTAAAATTTGCGACAGTAAAAAATTATTTTTTGAAAAATTTACTGTAGAAAGGCAATCCCTGGCGCAATTAAAATTTGCCACAGTAAAAAATTATTTTTTGAAAAATTTACTGTAGAAAAGGCAATCCCTGGCGCAATTAAAATTTGCGACAGTAAAAAATTATTTTTCGAAAAATCTACTATAGGAAAGGCAATGCCTGGCGTAATTAAAATTTGCGACAGTAAAAAAATATTTTTTGAAAAATTTACTACAGAAAAGGCAATCCCTGGCATAATTAAAATTTGCGACAGTAAAACATTAATTTTTGAAAAATTTACTATAGAAAAGGCAATCCCTGGCGTATTTAAAATTTGCGACAGTAAAAAATTAATTTGTGAAAAATTTGCTATAGAAAAGGCAATCCCTGGCGTAATTAAAATTTGCGACAGTAAAAAATTAATTTTTGAAAAATTTACTGTAGAAAAGGCAATCCCTGGCGTATTTAAAATTTGCGACAGTAAAAAATTATTTTTTGAATAATTTACTATAGAAAAAGCAATCCCTGGCGGATTTAAAATTTGCGACAGTATAAATTTAAATTTTGAATAATTTACTATAGAAAAGGCAATCCCTGGCGGATTTAAAATTTGCGACAGTAAAAAATTATTTTTTGAATAATTTACTATAGAAAAGGCAATCCCTGGCGCAATTTAAATTTGCGACAGTAAAAAATTAATTTTTGAAAAATTTACTATAGAAAAGGCAATCCCTGGCGTATTTAAAATTTGCGACAGTAAAAAATTAGTTTTTGAAAAATTTACTATAGAAAAGGCAATCCCTGGCGTAATTAAAATTTGCGACAGTACAAAATTAATTTTTGAAAAATTTACTATAGAAAAGGCAATCCCTGGCGTAATTAAAATTTGCGACAGCAAAAAATTAATTTTTGAAAAATTTACTGTAGAAAAAGCAATTCCTGGCGTAATTAAAATTTGCGACAGTAAAAATTATTTTTTGAATAATTTACTATAGAAAAAGCAATCCCTGGAGGATTTAAAATTTGCGACAGGATAAAATTAAATTTTGAAAAATTTACTATAGAAAAGGCAATCCCTGGCGTATTTAAAATTTGCGACAGTAAAAAATTATTTTTTGAAAAATTTACTATAGAAAAGGCAATCCCTGGCGTATTTAAAATTCGCGACAGTAAAAAATTATTTTTTGCAAAATTTACAATATAAAAGGCAATCCCTGGAGTTTTTAAAATTTGCGAGAGTAAAAAATTATTTTTTGAATAATTTACTGTAGAAAAGGCAATCCCTGGCGTAATTAAAATTTGCGACAGTAGAAAATTATTTTTTGAAAAATTTACTATAGAAAAGGCAATCCCTGGCGTATTTGAAATTTGCGACAGTAAAAAATAATTTTTTGAAAAATTTACTGTAGAAAGGCAATCCCTGGCGCAATTAAAATTTGCCACAGTAAAAAATTACTTTTTGAAAAATTTACTGTAGAAAAGGCAATCCCTGGCGCAATTAAAATTTGCGACAGTAAAAAATTAAATTTTGAAAAATTTACTATAGAAAAGGCAAACCCTGGCGCAATTAAAATTTGCAAGAGTAAAAAATTATATTTTGAATAATTTACTATAGAATAGGCAATCCCTGGCGTAATTAAAATTTGCGACAGTAAAAAATTATTTTTTGAAAAATTTACTATAGAAAAGGCAATCCCTGGCGTATTTAAAATTTGCGACAGCAAAAAATTAAATTTTGAAAAATTTACTATAGAAAAGGCAATCCCTGGCGTATTGAAAATTTGCGACAGTAAAAAATTAAATTTTGAAAAATTTACTTTAGAAAAGGCAATTCCTGGCGCAATTAAATTTTGCGACAGTAAAAATTAATTTTTGAAAAATTTACTATAGAAAAGGCAATCCCTGGCGTATTTAAAATTTGCGACAATAAAAAATTAATTTTTGAAAAATTTACTATAGAAGAGGCAATCCCTGGCGTAATTAAAATTTGCGACAGTAAAAAATTAATTTTTGAAAAATTTACTATAGAAAAGGCAATCCCTGGCGCAATTAAAATTTGCGACAGTAAAAAATTATTTTTTGAAAAATTTACTATAGAAAAGGCAATTCTTGGCGTAATTAAAATTTGCGACAATAAAAAATAATTTTTTGAAAAATTTACTATAGAAAAGGCAATCCCTGGCGTAATTAAAATTTGCGACAGTAAAAAATTATTTTTTGAAAAATTTACTGTAGAAAAGGCAATCCCTGGCGCAATTAAAATTTGCGAGAGTAAAAAATTATTTTTTGAAAAATCTACTATAGGAAAAGCAATCCCTGGCGTAATTAAAATTTGCGACAGTAAAAAATTATTTTTTGACAAATTTACTATAGAAAAGGCAATTCCTGGCATAATTAAAATTTGCGACAGTAAAAAATTAATTTTTGAAAAATTTACTATAGAAAAGGCAATCCCTGGCGTATTTAAAATTTGCGACAGTAAAAAATTAATTTGTGAAAAATTTACTACAGAAAAGGCAATCCCTGGCGTAATTAAAATTTGCGACAATAAAAAATTATTTTTTTGAAAAATTTAGTATAGAAAAAGCAATCCCTGGCGGATTTAAAATTTGCGACAGTATAAAATTATTTTTTGAAAAATTTACTATAGAAAAGGCAATTCCTGGCGTAATTAAAATTTGCGACAATAAAAAATTATTTTTTGAATAATTTACTATAAAAAAGGCAATCCCTGGCGTAATTAAAATTTGCGACAGTAAAAAATTATTTTTTGAAAAATTTACTGCAGAAAAGGCAATCCCTGGCGCAATTAAAATTTGCGAGAGTAAAAAATTATTTTTTGAAAGATCTACTATAGGAAAGGCAATCCCTGGCGTAATTAAAGTTTGCGACAGTAAAAAATTATTTTTTGAAAAATTTACTATAGAAAAGGCAATCCCTGGCATAATTAAGATTTGCGACAGTAAAAAATTAATTTTTGAAAAATTTACTATAGAAAAGGCAATCCCTGGCGTATTTAAAATTTGCGACAGTAAAAAATTAGTTTGTGAAAAATTTACTATAGAAAAGGCAATCCCTGGCGTAATTAAAATTTGCGACAGTAAAAAATTAATTTTTGAATAATTTACTATAGAAAAGGCAATCCCTGGCGCAATTAAAATTTGCGACAGTAAAAAACTATTTTTTGAAAAATTTACTATAGAAAAGGCAATCCCTGGCGTAATTAAAATTTGCGACAATAAAAAATTATTTTTTGAAAAATTTACTATAGAAAAGGCAATCCCTGGCGTAATTAAAATTTGCGACAATAAAAAATTATTTTTTGAAAAATTTACTGTAGAAAAGGCAATCCCTGGCGCAATTAAAATTTGCGAGAGTAAAAAATTATATTTTGAAAAATCTACTATAGGAAAAGCAATCCCTGGCGTAATTAAAATTTGCGACAGTAAAAAATTATTTTTTGAAAAATTTACTATAGAAAAGGCAATCCCTGGCGTAATTAAAATTTGCGACAGTAAAAAATTAATTTTTGAAAAATTTACTACAGAAAAGGCAATCCCTGGCGTATTTAAAATTTGCGACAGTAAAAAATTAATTTGTGAAAAATTTACTATAGAAAAGGCAATCCCTGGCGTAATTAAAATTTGCGACAGTAAAAAATTAATTTTTGAAAAATTTACTGTAGAAAAGGCAATCCCTGGCGTAATTAAAATTTGCGACAATAAAAAATTATTTTTTGAATAATTTACTATAGAAAAAGCAATCCCTGGCGGATTTAAAGTTTGCGACAGTATAAATTAAATTTTGAACAATTTACTATAGAAAAGGCAATCCCTGGCGGATTTAAAATTTGCGACAGTAAAAATTTTTTTTTTGAATAATTTACTATAGAAAAGGCAATCCCTGGCGCAATTAAAATTTGCGACAGTAAAAAATTAATTTTTGAAAAATAACTAAAGAAAAGGCAATCCCTGGCGCAATTAAAATTTGCGCCAGTAAAAAATTATTTTTTGAAAAATTTACTATAGAAAAGGCAATCCCTGGCGTAATTAAAATTTGCGACAATAAAAAATTATTTTTTGAAAAATTTACTATAGAAAAGGCAATCCCTGGCGTAATTAAAATTTGCGACAGTAAAAAATTATTTTTTGAAAAATTTACTGTAGAAAAGGCAATACCTGGCGCAATTAAATTTTGCGAGAGTAAAAAATTATTTTTTGAAAAATCTACTATAAGAAAAGCAATCCCTGGCGTAATTAAAATTTCCGACAGTAAAACATTATTTTTTTGAAAAATTTACTATAGAAAAGGCAATTCCTGGCATAATTAAAATTTGCGACAGTAAAAAATTAATTTTTGAAAAATTTACTATAGAAAAGGCAATCCCTGGCGTATTTAAAATTTGCGACAGTAAAAAATTAATTTGTGAAAAATTTACTATAGAAAAGGCAATCCCTGGCGTAATTAAAAATTTGCGACAGTAAAAAATTATTTTTTGAAAATTTACTATAGAAAAAGCAATCCCTGGCGGATTTAAAATTTGCGACAGTATAAAATAATTTTTTGAAAAATTTACTATAGAAAAGGCAATCCCTGGCGTAATTAAAATTTGCGACAATAAAAAAATTATTTGTTGAATAATTTACTATAGAAAAGGCAATCCCTGGCGTAATTAAAATTAGCGACAGTACAAAATTAATTTTTGAAAAATTACTATAGAAAAGGCAATCCCTGGCGCAATTAAAATTTGCGACAGTAAAAAATTATTTTTGAAAAATTTGCTATAGAAAAGGCAATTTCTGCCGTAATTAAAATTTGCGACAATAAGAAAATTATTTTTGAAAAATTTACTATAGAAAAGGCAATCCCTGGCGTAATTAAAATTTGCGACAGTACAAAATAATTTTTGAAAAATTTACCATAGAAAAGGCATTTAAAATTTGCGACAGTAAAAAATTATTTTTTGAAAAATTTACTATAGAAAAGGCAATCCCTGGCGCAATTAAAATTTGCGAGAGTAAAAAATTATTTTTTGAAAAATCTACTATAGGAAAAGCAATCCCTGGCGTAATTAAAATTTGCGACAGTAAAAAATTATTTTTTGAAAAATTTACTATAGAAAAGGCAATCCTGGCGTATTTAAAATTTGCGACAGTAAAAAAATTAATTTGTGAAAAATTTACTATAGAAAAGGCAATCCCTGGCGTAATTAAAATTTGCGACAGTAAAAAATTATTTTTTGAAAAATTTACTATAGAAAAAGCAATCCCTGGCGGATATAAAATTTGCGACAGTATAAAATATTTTTTGAAAAATTTACTATAGAAAATTCAATCCCTGGCGTAATTAAATTTGCGACAATAAAAAATTATTTGTTGAATAATTTACTATAGAAAAGCAATCTCTGGCGTAATTAAAATTTGCGACAATAAAAAAATTATTTGTTGAATAATTTACTATAGAAAAGGCAATCCCTGGCGTAATTATAATTAGCGACAGTACAAAATTAATTTTTGAAAAATTTACTATAGAAAAGGCAATCCCTGGCGCAATTAAAATTTGCGACAGTAAAAAATTATTTTTTGAATAATTTACTATAGAAAAGGCAATCCCTGCCGTAAATAAAATTTGCGACAATAAAAAATTATTTTTTGAAAAATTTACTATAGAAAAAGCAATCCCTGGCGTAATTAAAATTTGAGACAGTAAAAATTATTTTTGAAAATTTACTGCAGAAAAGGCAATCCCTGGCGCAATTAAAATTTGCGAGAGTAAAAAATTATTCTTTTGAAAGATCTACTATAGGAAAGACAATGCCTGCGTAATTAAAATTTGCGACATTAAAAAATTATTTTTTGAAAAATTTACTGTAGAAAAGGCAATCCCTGGCATAATTTAATATTTGCGACAGTAAAAAATTAATTTTTGAATAATTTACTATAGAAAAGGGCAATCCCTGGCGTATTTAAATTTGCGACAGTAAAAAATTAATTTGTGAAAAATTTACTATAGAAAAGGCAATCCCTGGCGTAATTATAATTTGCGACAGCAAAAAATTAATTTTTGAAAAATTTACTGTAGAAAAGGCAATTCCTGGCGTAATTAAAATTTGCGACAGTAAAAATTATTTTTTGAATAATTTACTATAGGAAAAGCAATCCCTGGAGGATTTAAAATTTGCGACAGGATAAAATTAAATTTTGAAAAATTTACTATAGAAAAGGCAATCCCTGGCGTATTTAAAATTTGCGACAGTAAAAAATTATTTTTTGAAAAATTTACTATAGAAAAGGCAATCCCTGGCGTATTTAAAATTCGCGACAGTAAAAAATTATTTTTTGCAAAATTTACAATAGAAAAGGCAATCCCTGCGTTTTGCGTTTTTAAAATTTGCGAGAGTAAAAAATTATTTTTTGAATAATTTACTGTAGAAAAGGCAATCCCTGGCACAATTAAAATTTGCGACAGTAGAAAATTATTTTTTGAAAAATTAACTATAGAAAAGGCAATCCCTGGCGTATTTAAAATTTGCGACAGTAAAAAATTATTTTTTGAAAAATTTACTGTAGAAAGGCAATCCCTGGCGCAATTAAAATTTGCCACAGTAAAAAAATATTTTATGAAAAATTTACTGTAGAAAAGGCGCAATTAAAATTTGCGACAGTAAAAAATTATTTTTTGAAAAATCTACTATAGGAAAGGCAATCCCTGGCGTAATTAAAATTTGCGACAGTAAAAAAATATTTTTTGAAAAATTTACTATAGAAAAGGCAATCCCTGGCATAATTAAAATTTGCGACAGTAAAAAATTAATTTTTGAAAAATTTACTATAGAAAAGGCAATCCCTGGCGTATTTAAAATTTGCGACAGTAAAAAATTAATTTGTGAAAAATTTACTATAGAAAAGGCAACCCCTGGCGTAATTAAAATTTGCGACAGTAAAAAATTAATTTTTGAAAAATTTACTGTAGAAAAGGCAATCCCTGGCGTAATTAAAATTTGCGACAGTAAAAAATTATTTTTTGAATAATTTACTATAGAAAAAGCAATCCCTGTCGGATTTAAAATTTCCAACATTATAAAATTAAATTTTGAATAATTTACTATAGAAAAGGCAATCCCTGGCGGATTTAAAATTTGCGACAGTAAAAAATTATTTTTTGAATAATTTACTATAGAAAAGGCAATCCCTGGCGCAATTTAAATTTGCGACAGTAAAAAATTAATTTTTGAAAAATTTACTGTAGAAAAGGCAATCCCTGGCGTAATTAAAATTCGCGACAGTAAAAAATTATTTTTTTCAAAATTTACAATAGAAAAGGCAATCCCTGGAGTCTTTAAAATTTGCGAGAGTAAAAAATTATTTTTTGAATAATTTACTGTAGAAAAGGCAATCCCTGGCGCAATTAAAATTTGCGACAGTAAAAAATTATTTTTTGAAAAATTTACTATAGAAAAGGCAATCCCTGGCGTATTTAAAATTTGCGACAGTAAAAAATTAAATTTTGAAAAATTTACTATAGAAAAGGCAATCCCTGGCGTATTTAAAATTTGCGACAGTAAAAAATTAAATTTTGAAAAATTTACTTTAGAAAAGGCAATCCCTGGCGTAATTAAAATTTGCGACAGTAAAAAATTAATTTTTGAAAAATTTACTAAAGAAAAGGCAATCCCTGGCGCAATTAAAATTTGCGACAGTAAAAAATTATTTTTTGAAAAATTTACTATAGAAAAGGCAATCCCTGGCGTAATTAAAATTTGCGACAATAAAAAATTATTTTTTGAAAAATTTACTATAGAAAAGGCAATCCCTGGAGTAATTAAAATTTGCGACAGTAAAAAATTATTTTTTGAAAAATTTACTGTAGAAAAGGCAATTCCTGGCGCAATTAAAATTTGCGAGAGTAAAAAATTAATTTTTGCAAAAACCTACTATAGGAAGAGCAATCCCTGGCGTAATTAAAATTTGCGACAGTAAAAAATTATTTTTTGAAAAATTTACTATAGAAAAGGCAATTCCTGGCATAATTAAAATTTGCGACAGTAAAAAATTAATTTTTGAAAAATTTACTATAGAAAAGGCAATCCCTGGCGTAATTAAAATTTGCGACAGTAAAAAATTATTTTTTGAAAAATTTACTATAGAAAAAGCAATCCCTGGCGGATTTAAAATTTGCGACAGTATAAAATAATTTTTTGAAAAATTTACTATTGAAAAGGCAATCCCTGGCGTAATTAAAATTTGCGACAATAAAAAATTATTTTTTGAATAATTTACTATAGAAAAGGCAATCCCTGGCGTAATTAAAATTTGCGACAGTAAAAAATTATTTTTTGAAAAATTTACTGCAGAAAAGGCAATCCCTGGCGCAATTAAAACTTGCGAGAGTCAAAACCTATTTTTTGAAAGATCTACTATAGGAAAGGCAATCCCTGGCGTAATTAAAATTTGCGACAGTAAAAAATTATTTTTTGAAAAATTTACTATAGAAAAGGCAATCCCTGGCGGATTTAAAATTTGCGACGGTATAAAATTATTTTTTGAAAAATTTACTATAGAAAAGGCAATCCCTGGCGTAATTAAAATTTGCGACAATAAAAAACTATTTTTTGAATAATTTACTATAGAAAAGGCAATCCCTGGCGTAATTAAAATTTGCGACAGTAAAAAATTATTTTTTGAAAAATTTACTGCAGAAAAGGCAATCCCTGGCACAATTAAAATTTGCGAGAATAAAAAATTATTTTTTGAAAGATCTACTATAGGAAAGGCAATCCCTGGCTTAATTAAAATTTGCGACAGTAAAAAATTATTTTTTGAAAAATTTACTATAGAAAAGGCAATCCCTGGCATAATTAAGATTTGCGACAGTAAAAAATTAATTTTTGAAAAATTTACTATAGAAAAGGCAATCCCTGGCGTATTTAAAATTTGCGACAGTAAAAAATTAATTTGTGAAAAATTTACTATAGAAAAGGCAATCCCTGGCGTAATTAAAATTTGCGACAGTAAAAAATTATTTTTTGAAAAATTTACTATAGAAAAAGCAATCCCTGGCGAATTTAAAATTTGCGACAGTATAAAATTATTTTTTGAAAAATTTACTATAGAAAAGGCAATCCCTGGCGTTATTAAAATTTGCGACAATAAAAAAATATTTTTTGAATAATTTACTATAGAAAAGGCAATCCCTGGCGTAATTAAAATTTGCGACAGTAAAAAATTATTTTTTGAAAAATTTACTGCAGAGAAGGCAATCGCTGGCGCAATTAAAATTTGCGAGAGTAAAAAATTATTTTTTGAAAGATCTACTATAGGAAAGGCAATCCCTGGCGTAATTAAAATTTGCGACAGTGAAAAATTATTTTTTGAAAAATTTACTGCAGAGAAGGCAATCCCTGGCGCAATTAAAATTTGCGAGAGTAAAAAATTATTTTTTGAAAGATCTACTATAGGAAAGGCAATCCCTGGTTAATTAAAATTTGCGACAATAAAAAATTATTTTTTGAATAATTTACTATAAAAAAGGCAATCCCTGGCGTAATTAAAATTTGCGACAGTAAAAAATTAATTTTTGAAAAATTTACTGTAGAAAAGGCAATTCCTGGCGCAATTAAAATTTGCGACAGTAAAAATTATTTTTTGAATAATTTACTATATAAAAAGCAATTCCTGGAGGATTTAAAATTTGCCACAGGATAAAATTAAATTTTGAAAAATTTACTATAGAAAAGGCAATCCCTGGCGTATTTAAAATTTGCGACAGTAAAAAATTATTTTTTGAAAAATTTACTATAGAAAAGGCAATCCCTGGCGTATTTAAAATTCGCGACAGTAAAAAATTATTTATTGAAAAATTTACTATAGAAAAGGCAATCCCTGGCGTATCTAAAATTTGCGACAGTAAAAAATTATTTTTTGAAAAATTTACTGTAGAAAAGGCAATCCCTGGCGCAATTAAAATTTGCGAGAGTAAAAAATTATTTTTTGAAAAATCTACTATAGGAAAAGCAATCCCTGGCGTAATTAAAATTTGCGACAGTAAAAAATTATTTTTTGAAAAATTTACTATAGAAAAGGCAATTCCTGGCATAATTAAAATTTGCGACAATAAAAAAATATTTTTTGAATAATTTACTATAGAAAAGGCAATCCCTGGCGTAATTAAAATTTGCGACAGTAAAAAATTATTTTTTGAAAAATTTACTGCAGAGAAGGCAATCCCTGGCGCAATTAAAATTTGCGAGAGTAAAAAATTATTTTTTGAAAGATCTACTATAGGAAAGGCAATCCCTGGCGTAATTAAAATTTGCGACAGTAAAAAATTATTTTTTGAATAATTTACTATAGAAAAAGCAATCCCTGTCGGATTTAAAATTTCCAACATTATAAAATTAAATTTTGAATAATTTACTATAGAAAAGGCAATCCCTGGCGGATTTAAAATTTGCGACAGTAAAAAATTATTTTTTGAATAATTTACTATAGAAAAGGCAATCCCTGGCGCAATTTAAATTTGCGACAGTAAAAAATTAATTTTTGAAAAATTTACTGTAGAAAAGGCAATCCCTGGCGTAATTAAAATTCGCGACAGTAAAAATTATTTTTTTCAAAATTTACAATAGAAAAGGCAATCCCTGGAGTTTTTAAAATTTGCGAGAGTAAAAAATTATTTTTTGAATAATTTACTGTAGAAAAGGCAATCCCTGGCGCAATTAAAATTTGCGACAGTAAAAAATTATTTTTTGAAAAAGTTACTATAGAAAAGGCAATCAATCCCTGGCGTATTTAAAATTTGCGACAGTAAAAAATTAAATTTTGAAAAATTTACTATAGAAAAGGCAATCCCTGGCGTATTTAAAATTTGCGACAGTAAAAAATTAAATTTTGAAAAATTTACTTTAGAAAAGGCAATCCCTGGCGCAATTAAAATTTGCGACAGTAAAAAATTAATTTTTGAAAAATTTACTATAGAAAAGCCAATCCCTGGCGTATTTAAAATTTGCGACAGTAAAAAATTAGTTTTTGAAAATTTACTATAGGAAAGGCAATCCCTGGCGTAATTAAATTTGCGAAAGTAAAAAATTAATTTTTGAAAAATTTACTAAAGAAAAGGCAATCCCTGGCGCAATTAAAATTTGCGACAGTAAAAAAATATTTTTTGAAAAATTTACTATAGAAAAGGCAATCCCTGGCGTAATTAAAATTTGCGACAGTAAAAAATTAATTTTTGAAAAATTTACTAAAGAAAAGGCAATACCTGGCGCAATTAAAATTTGCGACAGTAAAAAATTATTTTTTGAAAAATTTACTATAGAAAAGGCAATCCCTGGCGTAATTAAAATTTGCGACAATAAAAAATTATTTTTTGAAAAATTTACTATAGAAAAGGCAATCCCTGGAGTAATTAAAATTTGCGACAGTAAAAAATTATTTTTTGAATAATTTACTGTAGAAAAGGCAATCCCTGGCGCAATTAAAATTTGCGACAGTAAAAAATTATTTTTTGAAAAAGTTACTATAGAAAAGGCAATCAATCCCTGGCGTATTTAAAATTTGCGACAGTAAAAAATTAAATTTTGAAAAATTTACTATAGAAAAGGCAATCCCTGGCGTATTTAAAATTTGCGACAGTAAAAAATTAATTTTGAAAAATTTACTTTAGAAAAGGCAATCCCTGGCGCAATTAAAATTTGCGACAGTAAAAAATTAATTTTTGAAAAATTTACTATAGAAAAGGCAATCCCTGGCGTATTTAAAATTTGCGACAGTAAAAAATTATTTTTTGAAAATTTACTATAGAAAAGGCAATTCCTGGCATAATTAAAATTTGCGACAGTAAAAAATTAATTTTGAAAAATTTACTATAGAAAGGGCAATCCCTGGCGTATTTAAAATTTTCGACAGTAAAAAATTAATTTGTGGCAAATTTACTATAGAAAAGGCAATCCCTGGCGTAATTAAAATTTGCGACAGTAAAAAATTATTTTTTGAAAAATTTACTATAGAAAAAGCAATCCCTGGCGGCGGATTTAAAATTTGCGACAGTATAAAATAATTTTTTGAAAAATTTACTATTGAAAAGGCAATCCCTGGCGTAATTAAAATTTGCGACAATAAAAAATTATTTTTTGAATAATTTACTATAGAAAAGGCAATCCCTGGCGTAATTAAAATTTGCGACAGTTATTTTTTGAAAAATTTACTGCAGAAAAGGCAATCCCTGGCGCAATTAAAATTTGCGAGAGTCAAAAACTATTTTTTGAAAGATCTACTATAGGAAAGGCAATCCCTGGCGTAATTAAAATTTGCGACAGTAAAAAATTAATTTTTGAAAAATTTACTGTAGAAAAGGCAATTCCTGGCGTAATTAAAATTTGCGACAGTAAAAATTATTTTTTGAATAATTTACTATAGAAAAAGCAATCCCTGGAGGATTTAAAATTTGCCACAGGATAAAATTAAATTTTGAAAAATTTTACTATAGAAAAGGCAATCCCTGGCGTATTTAAAATTTGCGACAGTAAAAAAATTATTTTTTGAAAAATTTACTATAGAAAAGGCAATCCCTGGCGTATTTAAAATTCGCGACAGTAAAAAATTATTTTTTGAAAAATTTACTATAGAAAAGGCAATCCCTGGCGTAATTAAAATTTGCGACAGCAAAAAATTAATTTTTGAAAAATTTACTGTAGAAAAGGCAATTCCTGGCGTAATTAAAATTTGCGACAGTAAAAATTATTTTTTGAATAATTTACTATAGAAAAAGCAATCCCTGGAGGATTTAAAATTTGCCACAGGATAAAATTAAATTTTGAAAAATTTACTATAGAAAAGGCAATCCCTGGCGTATTTAAAATTTGCGACAGTAAAAAATTATTTTTTGAAAAATTTACTATAGAAAAGGCAATCCCTGGCGTATTTAAAATTCGCGACAGTAAAAAATAATTTTTTGAAAAATTTACTATAGAAAAGGCAATCCCTGGCGTAATTAAAATTTGCGACAGTAAAAAATTATTTTTTGAAAAATTTACTGTAGAAAAGGCAATCCCTGGCGCAATTAAAATTTGCGAGAGTAAAAAATTATTTTTTGAAAAATCTACTATAGGAAAAGCAATCCCTGGCGTAATTAAAATTTGCGACAGTAAAAAATTATTTTTTGAAAAATTTACTATAGAAAAGGCAATTCCTGGCATAATTAAAATTTGCGACAGTAAAAAATTAATTTTTGAAAAATTTACTATAGAAAAGGCAATCCCTGGCGTATTTAAAATTTGCGACAGTAAAAAATTAATTTGTGAAAAATTTACTATAGAAAAGGCAATCCCTGGCGTAATTAAAATTTGCGACAGTAAAAAATTATTTTTTGAAAAATTTACTATAGAAAAAGCAATCCCTGGCGGATTTAAAATTTGCGACAGTATAAAAATATTTTTTGAAAAATTTACTATAGAAAATTCAATCCCTGGCGTAATTAAAATTTGCGACAATAAAAAATTATTTGTTGAATAATTTACTATAGAAAAGGCAATCTCTGGCGTAATTAAAATTTGCGACAATAAAAAATTATTTGTTGAATAATTTACTATAGAAAAGGCAATCCCTGGCGTAATTAAAATTTGCAACAGTACAAAATTAATTTTTGAAAAATTTACTATAGAAAAGGCAATCCCTGGCGCAATTAAAATTTGCGACAGTAAAAATTATTTTTTGAAAAATTTACTATAGAAAAGGCAATCCCTGCCGTAAATAAAATTTGCGACAATAAAAAATTATTTTTTGAAAAATTTACTATAGAAAAAGCAATCCCTGGCGTAATTAAAATTTGAGACAGTAAAAAATTATTTTTTGAAAAATTTACTGCAGAAAAGGCAATCCCTGGCGCAATTAAAATTTGCGAGAGTAAAAAATTATTTTTTTGAAAGATCTACTATAGGAAAGACAATCCCTGGCGTAATTAAAATTTGCGACATTAAAAAATTATTTTTTGAAAAATTTACTGTAGAAAAGGCAATCCCTGGCGTAATTAATATTTGCGACAGTAAAAAATTAATTTTTGAATAATTTACTATAGAAAAGGCAATCCCTGGCGTATTTAAAATTTGCGACAGTAAAAAATTAATTTGTGAAAAATTTACTATAGAAAAGGCATTCCCTGGCGTAATTATAATTTGCGACAGCAAAAAATTAATTTTTGAAAAATTTACTGTAGAAAAGGCAATTCCTGGCGTAATTAAAATTTGCGACAGTAAAAATTATTTTTTGAATAATTTACTATAGAAAAAGCAATCCCTGGAGGATTTAAAATTTGCGACAGGATAAAATTAAATTTTGAAAAATTTACTATAGAAAAGGCAATCCCTGGCGTATTTAAAATTTGCGACAGTAAAAAATTATTTTTTGAAAAATTTACTATAGAAAAGGCAATCCCTGGCGTATTTAAAATTCGCGACAGTAAAAAATTATTTTTTGCAAAATTTACAATAGAAAAGGCAATCCCTGGCGTTTTTAAAATTTGCGAGAGTAAAAAATTATTTTTTGAATAATTTACTGTAGAAAAGGCAATCCCTGGCGCAATTAAAATTTGAGACAGTAGAAAATTATTTTTTGAAAAATTTACTATAGAAAAGGCAATCCCTGGCGTATTTAAAATTTGCGACAGTAAAAAATTATTTTTTGAAAAATTTACTGTAGAAAAGCAATCCCTGGCGCAATTAAAATTTGCCACAGTAAAAAAATATTTTATGAAAAATTTACTGTAGAAAAGGCGCAATTAAAATTTGCGACAGTAAAAAATTATTTTTTGAAAAATCTACTATAGGAAAGGCAATCCCTGGCGTAATTAAAATTTGCGACAGTAAAAAAATATTTTTTGAAAAATTTACTATAGAAAAGGCAATCCCTGGCATAATTAAAATTTGCGACAGTAAAAAATTAATTTTTGAAAAATTTACTATAGAAAAGGCAATCCCTGGCGTATTTAAAATTTGCGACAGTAAAAAATTAATTTGTGAAAAATTTACTATAGAAAAGGCAACCCCTGGCGTAATTAAAATTTGCGACAGTAAAAAATTAATTTTTGAAAAATTTACTGTAGAAAAGGCAATCCCTGGCGTAATTAAAATTTGCGACAGTAAAAAATTATTTTTTGAATAATTTACTATAGAAAAAGCAATCCCTGTCGGATTTAAAATTTCCAACATTATAAAATTAAATTTTGAATAATTTACTATAGAAAAGGCAATCCCTGGCGTATTTAAAATTTGCGACAGTAAAAAATTATTTTTTGAAAAATTTACTATAGAAAAGGCAATCCCTGGCGTATTTAAAATTCGCGACAGTAAAAAATTATTTTTTGCAAAATTTACAATAGAAAAGGCAATCCCTGGCGTTTTTAAAATTTGCGAGAGTAAAAAATTATTTTTTGAATAATTTACTGTAGAAAAGGCAATCCCTGGCGCAATTAAAATTTGAGACAGTAGAAAATTATTTTTTGAAAAATTTACTATAGAAAAGGCAATCCCTGGCGTATTTAAAATTTGCGACAGTAAAAAATTATTTTTTGAAAAATTTACTGTAGAAAAGCAATCCCTGGCGCAATTAAAATTTGCCACAGTAAAAAAATATTTTATGAAAAATTTACTGTAGAAAAGGCGCAATTAAAATTTGCGACAGTAAAAAATTATTTTTTGAAAAATCTACTATAGGAAAGGCAATCCCTGGCGTAATTAAAATTTGCGACAGTAAAAAAATATTTTTTGAAAAATTTACTATAGAAAAGGCAATCCCTGGCATAATTAAAATTTGCGACAGTAAAAAATTAATTTTTGAAAAATTTACTATAGAAAAGGCAATCCCTGGCGTATTTAAAATTTGCGACAGTAAAAAATTAATTTGTGAAAAATTTACTATAGAAAAGGCAACCCCTGGCGTAATTAAAATTTGCGACAGTAAAAAATTAATTTTTGAAAAATTTACTGTAGAAAAGGCAATCCCTGGCGTAATTAAAATTTGCGACAGTAAAAAATTATTTTTTGAATAATTTACTATAGAAAAAGCAATCCCTGTCGGATTTAAAATTTCCAACATTATAAAATTAAATTTTGAATAATTTACTATAGAAAAGGCAATCCCTAGTGGATTTAAAATTTGCGACAGTAAAAAATTATTTTTTGAATAATTTACTATAGAAAAGGCAATCCCTGGCGCAATTTAAATTTGCGACAGTAAAAAATTAATTTTTGAAAAATTTACTGTAGAAAAGGTAATCCCTGGCGTAATTAAAATTCGCGACAGTAAAAAATTATTTTTTTCAAAATTTACAATAGAAAAGGCAATCCCTGGAGTTTTTAAAATTTGCGAGAGTAAAAAATTATTTTTTGAATAATTTACTGTAGAAAAGGCAATCCCTGGCGCAATTAAAATTTGCGACAGTAAAAAATTATTTTTTGAAAAATTTACTATAGAAAAGGCAATCCCTGGCGTATTTAAAATTTGCGACAGTAAAAAATTAAATTTTGAAAAATTTACTATAGAAAAGGCAATCCCTGGCGTATTTAAAATTTGCGACAGTAAAAAATTAAATTTTGAAAAATTTACTTTAGAAAAGGCAATCCCTGGCGCAATTAAAATTTGCGACAGTAAAAAATTAATTTTTGAAAAATTTACTATAGAAAAGGCAATCCCTGGCGTATTTAAAATTTGCGACAGTAAAAAATTAGTTTTTGAAAAATTTACTATAGAAAAGGCAATCCCTGGCGTAATTAAAATTTGCGACAGTAAAAAATTAATTTTTGAAAAATTTACTATAGAAAAGGCAATCCCTGGAGTAATTAAAATTTGCGACAGTAAAAAATTATTTTTTGAAAAATTTACTGTAGAAAAGGCAATTCCTGGCGCAATTAAAATTTGCGAGAGTAAAAAATTAATTTTTGCAAAAACCTACTATAGGAAAAGCAATCCCTGGCGTAATTAAAATTTGCGACAGTAAAAAATTATTTTTTGAAAAATTTACTATAGAAAAGGCAATTCCTGGCATAATTAAAATTTGCGACAGTAAAAAATTAATTTTTGAAAAATTTACTATAGAAAGGGCAATCCCTGGCGTATTTAAAATTTTCGACAGTAAAAAATTAATTTGTGACAAATTTACTATAGAAAAGGCAATCCCTGGCGTAATTAAAATTTGCGACAGTAAAAAATTATTTTTTGAAAAATTTACTATAGAAAAAGCAATCCCTGGCGGATTTAAAATTTGCGACAGTATAAAATAATTTTTTGAAAAATTTACTATTGAAAAGGCAATCCCTGGCGTAATTAAAATTTGCGACAATAAAAAATTATTTTTTGAATAATTTACTATAGAAAAGGCAATCCCTGGCGTAATTAAAATTTGCGACAGTAAAAAATTATTTTTTGAAAAATTTACTGCAGAAAAGGCAATCCCTGGCGCAATTAAAATTTGCGAGAGTCAAAAACTATTTTTTGAAAGATCTACTATAGGAAAGGCAATCCCTGGCGTAATTAAAATTTGCGACAGTAAAAAATTATTTTTTGAAAAATTTACTATAGAAAAGGCAATCCCTGGCGGATTTAAAATTTGCGACGGTATAAAATTATTTTTTGAAAAATTTACTATAGAAAAGGCAATCCCTGGCGTAATTAAAATTTGCGACAATAAAAAACTATTTTTTGAATAATTTACTATAGAAAAGGCAATCCCTGGCGTAATTAAAATTTGCGACAGTAAAAAATTATTTTTTGAAAAATTTACTGCAGAAAAGGCAATCCCTGGCACAATTAAAATTTGCGAGAGTAAAAAATTATTTTTTGAAAGATCTACTATAGGAAAGGCAATCCCTGGCTTAATTAAAATTTGCGACAGTAAAAAATTATTTTTTGAAAAATTTACTATAGAAAAGGCAATCCCTGGCATAATTAAGATTTGCGACAGTAAAAAATTAATTTTTGAAAAATTTACTATAGAAAAGGCAATCCCTGGCGTATTTAAAATTTGCGACAGTAAAAAATTAATTTGTGAAAAATTTACTATAGAAAAGGCAATCCCTGGCGTAATTAAAATTTGCGACAGTAAAAAATTATTTTTTGAAAAATTTACTATAGAAAAAGCAATCCCTGGCGAATTTAAAATTTGCGACAGTATAAAATTATTTTTTGAAAAATTTACTATAGAAAAGGCAATCCCTGGCGTTATTAAAATTTGCGACAATAAAAAAATATTTTTTGAATAATTTACTATAGAAAAGGCAATCCCTGGCGTAATTAAAATTTGCGACAGTAAAAAATTATTTTTTGAAAAATTTACTGCAGAGAAGGCAATCCCTGGCGCAATTAAAATTTGCGAGAGTAAAAAATTATTTTTTGAAAGATCTACTATAGGAAAGGCAATCCCTGGCGTAATTAAAATTTGCGACAGTGAAAAATTATTTTTTGAAAAATTTACTGCAGAGAAGGCAATCCCTGGCGTAATTAAAATTTGCGACAGTAAAAAATTAATTTTTGAAAAATTTACTGTAGAAAAGGCAATTCCTGGCGTAATTAAAATTTGCGACAGTAAAAATTATTTTTTGAATAATTTACTATATAAAAAGCAATTCCTGGAGGATTTAAAATTTGCCACAGGATAAAATGAAATTTTGAAAAATTTACTATAGAAAAGGCAATCCCTGGCGTATTTAAAATTTGCGACAGTAAAAAATTATTTTTTGAAAAATTTACTATAGAAAAGGCAATCCCTGGCGTATTTAAAATTCGCGACAGTAAAAAATTATTTTTTGAAAAATTTACTATAGAAAAGGCAATCCCTGGCGTAATTAAAATTTGCGACAGTAAAAAATAATTTTTTGAAAAATTTACTGTAGAAAAGGCAATCCCTGGCGCAATTAAAATTTGCGAGAGTAAAAAATTATTTTTTGAAAAATCTACTATAGGAAAAGCAATCCCTGGCGTAATTAAAATTTGCGACAGTAAAAAATTATTTTTTGAAAAATTTACTATAGAAAAGGCAATTCCTGGCATAATTAAAATTTGCGACAATAAAAAAATATTTTTTGAATAATTTACTATAGAAAAGGCAATCCCTGGCGTAATTAAAATTTGCGACAGTAAAAAATTATTTTTTGAAAAATTTACTGCAGAGAAGGCAATCCCTGGCGCAATTAAAATTTGCGAGAGTAAAAAATTATTTTTTGAAAGATCTACTATAGGAAAGGCAATCCCTGGCGTAATTAAAATTTGCGACAGTAAAAAATTATTTTTTGAATAATTTACTATAGAAAAAGCAATCCCTGTCGGATTTAAAATTTCCAACATTATAAAATTAAATTTTGAATAATTTACTATAGAAAAGGCAATCCCTGGCGGATTTAAAATTTGCGACAGTAAAAAATTATTTTTTGAATAATTTACTATAGAAAAGGCAATCCCTGGCGCAATTTAAATTTGCGACAGTAAAAAATTAATTTTTGAAAAATTTACTGTAGAAAAGGCAATCCCTGGCGTAATTAAAATTCGCGACAGTAAAAAATTATTTTTTTCAAAATTTACAATAGAAAAGGCAATCCCTGGAGTTTTTAAAATTTGCGAGAGTAAAAAATTATTTTTTGAATAATTTACTGTAGAAAAGGCAATCCCTGGCGCAATTAAAATTTGCGACAGTAAAAAATTATTTTTTGAAAAAGTTACTATAGAAAAGGCAATCAATCCCTGGCGTATTTAAAATTTGCGACAGTAAAAAATTAAATTTTGAAAAATTTACTATAGAAAAGGCAATCCCTGGCGTATTTAAAATTTGCGACAGTAAAAAATTAAATTTTGAAAAATTTACTTTAGAAAAGGCAATCCCTGGCGCAATTAAAATTTGCGACAGTAAAAAATTAATTTTTGAAAAATTTACTATAGAAAAGGCAATCCCTGGCGTATTTAAAATTTGCGACAGTAAAAAATTAGTTTTTGAAAAATTTACTATAGGAAAGGCAATCCCTGGCGTAATTAAAATTTGCGACAGTAAAAAATTAATTTTTGAAAAATTTACTAAAGAAAAGGCAATCCCTGGCGCAATTAAAATTTGCGACAGTAAAAAATTATTTTTTGAAAAATTTACTATAGAAAAGGCAATCCCTGGCGTAATTAAAATTTGCGACAATAAAAAATTATTTTTTGAAAAATTTACTATAGAAAAGGCAATCCCTGGAGTAATTAAAATTTGCGACAGTAAAAAATTATTTTTTGAAAAATTTACTGTAGAAAAGGCAATTCCTGGAGCAATTAAAATTTGCGAGAGTAAAAAATTAATTTTTGCAAAAACCTACTATAGGAAAAGCAATCCCTGGCGTAATTAAAATTTGCGACAGTAAAAAATTATTTTTTGAAAAATTTACTATAGAAAAGGCAATTCCTGGCATAATTAAAATTTGCGACAGTAAAAAATTAATTTTTGAAAAATTTACTATAGAAAAGGCAATCCCTGGCGTATTTAAAATTTTCGACAGTAAAAAATTAATTTGTGGCAAATTTACTATAGAAAAGGCAATCCCTGGCGTAATTAAAATTTGCGACAGTAAAAAATTATTTTTTGAAAAATTTACTATAGAAAAAGCAATCCCTGGCGGATTTAAAATTTGCGACAGTATAAAATAATTTTTTGAAAAATTTACTATTGAAAAGGCAATCCCTGGCGTAATTAAAATTTGCGACAATAAAAAATTATTTTTTGAATAATTTACTATAGAAAAGGCAATCCCTGGCGTAATTAAAATTTGCGACAGTAAAAAATTATTTTTTGAAAAATTTACTGCAGAAAAGGCAATCCCTGGCGCAATTAAAATTTGCGAGAGTCAAAAACTATTTTTTGAAAGATCTACTATAGTAAAGGCAATCCCTGGCGTAATTAAAATTTGCGACAGTAAAAAATTATTTTTTGAAAAATTTACTATAGAAAAGGCAATCCCTGGCGGATTTAAAATTTGCGACGGTATAAAATTATTTTTTGAAAAATTTACTATAGAAAAGGCAATCCCTGGCGTAATTAAAATTTGCGACAATAAACAACTATTTTTTGAATAATTTACTATAGAAAAGGCAATCCCTGGCGTAATTAAAATTTGCGAAAGTAAAAAATTATTTTTTGAAAAATTTACTGCAGAAAAGGCAATCCCTGGCACAATTAAAATTTGCGAGAGTAAAAAATTATTTTTTGAAAGATCTACTATAGGAAAGGCAATCCTTGGCTTAATTAAAATTTGCGACAGTAAAAAATTATTTTTTGAAAAATTTACTATAGAAAAGGCAATCCCTGGCATAATTAAGATTTGCGACAGTAAAAAATTAATTTTTGAAAAATTTACTATAGAAAAGGCAATCCCTGGCGTATTTAAAATTTGCGACAGTAAAAAATTAATTTGTGAAAAATTTACTATAGAAAAGGCAATCCCTGGCGTAATTAAAATTTGCGACAGTAAAAAATTATTTTTTGAAAAATTTAGTATAGAAAAAGCAATCCCTGGCGAATTTAAAATTTGCGACAGTATAAAATTATTTTTTGAAAAATTTACTATAGAAAAGGCAATCCCTGGCGTAATTAAAATTTGCGACAATAAAAAAATATTTTTTGAATAATTTACTATAGAAAAGGCAATCCCTGGCGTAATTAAAATTTGCGACAGTAAAAAATTATTTTTTGAAAAATTTACTGCAGAGAAGGCAATCCCTGGCGCAATTAAAATTTGCGAGAGTAAAAAATTATTTTTTGAAAGATCTACTATAGGAAAGGCAATCCCTGGCGTAATTAAAATTTGCGACAGTGAAAAATTATTTTTTGAAAAATTTATTGCAGAGAAGGCAATCCCTGGCGCAATTAAAATTTGCGAGAGTAAAAAATTATTTTTTGAAAGATCTACTATAGGAAAGGCAATCCCTGGGTAATTAAAATTTGCGACAATAAAAAATTATTTTTTGAATAATTTACTATAGAAAAGGCAATCCCTGGCGTAATTAAAATTTGCGACAGTAAAAAATTAATTTTTGAAAAATTTACTGTAGAAAAGGCAATTCCTGGCGTAATTAAAATTTGCGACAGTAAAAATTATTTTTTGAATAATTTACTATAGAAAAAGCAATCCCTGGAGGATTTAAAATTTGCCACAGGATAAAATTAAATTTTGAAAAATTTACTATAGAAAAGGCAATCCCTGGCGTATCTAAAATTTGCGACAGTAAAAAATTATTTTTTGAAAAATTTACTATAGGAAAGGCAATCCCTGGCGTATTTAAAATTCGCGACAGTAAAAAATTATTTCTTGAAAAATTTACTATAGAAAAGGCAATCCATGGCGTAATTAAAATTTGCGACAGTAAAAAATTATTTTTTAAAAAATTTACTGTAGAAAAGGCAATCCCTGGCGCAATTAAAATTTGCGAGAGTAAAAAATTATTTTTTGAAAAATCTACTATAGGAAAAGCAATCCCTGGCGTAATTAAAATTTGCGACAGTAAAAAATTATTTTTTGAAAAATTTACTATAGAAAAGGCAATTCCTGGCATAATTAAAATTTGCGACAATAAAAAAATATTTTTTGAATAATTTACTATAGAAAAGGCAATCCCTGGCGTAATTAAAATTTGCGACAGTAAAAAATTATTTTTTGAAAAATTTACTGCAGAGAAGGCAATCCCTGGCGCAATTAAAATTTGCGAGAGTAAAAAATTATTTTTTGAAAGATCTACTATAGGAAAGGCAATCCCTGGCGTAATTAAAATTTGCGACAGTGAAAAATTATTTTTTGAAAAATTTACTGCAGAGAAGGCAATCCCTGGCGTAATTAAAATTTGCGACAGTAAAAAATTATTTTTTGAAAAATTTACTGTAGAAAAGGCAATCCCTGGCGTAATTAAAATTTGCGAGAGTAAAAAATTATTTTTTGAAAAATCTACTATAGGAAAAGCAATCCCTGGCGTAATTAAAATTTGCGACAGTAAAAAATTATTTTTTGAAAAATTTACTATAGAAAAGGCAATTCCTGGCATAATTAAAATTTGCGACAGTAAAAAATTAATTTTTGAAAAATTTACTATAGAAAAGGCAATCCCTGGCGTATTTAAAATTTGCGACAGTAAAAAATTAATTTGTGAAAAATTTACTATAGAAAAGGCAATCCCTGGCGTAATTAAAATTTGCGACAGTAAAAAATTATTTTTTGAAAAATTTACTATAGAAAAAGCAATCCCTGGCGGATTTAAAATTTGCGACAGTATAAAAATATTTTTTGAAAAATTTACTATAGAAAAGGCAATCCCTGGCGTAATTAAAATTTGCGACAATATAAAATTATTTGTTGAATAATTTACTATAGAAAAGGCAATCTCTGGCGTAATTAAAATTTGCGACAGTACAAAATTAATTTTTGAAAAATTTACTATAGAAAAGGCAATCCCTGGCGCAATTAAAATTTGCGACAGTAAAAAATTATTTTTTGAAAAATTTACTATAAAAAAGGCAATCCCTGCCGTAAGTAAAATTTGCGACAATAAAAAATTATTTTTTGAAAAATTTACTTTAGAAAAGGCAATCCCTGGCGTAATTAAAATTTGAGACAGTAAAAAATTATTTTTTGAAAAATTTTCTGCAGAAAAGGCAATCCCTGGCGCAATTAAAATTTGCGAGAGTAAAAAATTATTTTTTTGAAAGATCTACTATAGGAAAGGCAATCCCTGGCGTAATTAAAATTTGCGACAGTAAAAAATTATTTTTTGAAAAATTTACTATAGAAAAGGCAATCCCTGGCATAATTAATATTTGCGACAGTAAAAAATTAATTTTTGAAAAATTTACTATAGAAAAGGCAATCCCTGGCGTATTTAAAATTTGCGACAGTAAAAAATTAATTTGTGAAAAATTTACTATAGAAAAGGCAATCCCTGGCGTAATTAAAATTTGCGACAGCAAAAAATTAATTTTTGAAAAATTTACTGTAGAAAAGGCAATTCCTGGCGTAATTAAAATTTGCGACAGTAAAAATTATTTTTTGAATAATTTACTATAGAAAAAGCAATCCCTGGAGGATTTAAAATTTGCGACAGGATAAAATTAAATTTCGAAAAATTTACTATAGAAAAGGCAATCCCTGGCGTATTTAAAATTTGCGACAGTAAAAAATTATTTTTTGAAAAATTTACTATAGAAAAGACAATCCCTGGCGTATTTAAAATTCGCGACAGTAAAAAATTATTTTTTGCAAAATTTACAATAGAAAAGGCAATCCCTGGCGTTTTTAAAATTTGCGAGAGTAAAAAATTATTTTTTGAATAATTTACTGTAGAAAAGGCAATCCCTGGCGCAATTAAAATTTGCGACAGTAGAAAATTATTTTTTGAAAAATTTACTATAGAAAAGGCAATCCCTGGCGTATTTAAAATTTGCGACAGTAAAAAATTATTTTTTGAAAAATTTACTGTAGAAAGGCAATACCTGGCGTAATTAAAATTTGCCACAGTAAAAAAATATTTTATGAAAAATTTACTGTAGAAAAGGCGCAATTAAAATTTGCGACAATAAAAAATTATTTGTTGAATAATTTACTATAGAAAAGGCAATCCCTGGCGTAATTAAAATTTGCGACAGTACAAAATTAATTTTTGAAAAATTTACTATAGAAAAGGCAATCACTGGCGCAATTTAATTTGCGACAGTAAAAAATTATTTTTTGAAAAATTTACTATAGAAAAGGCAATCCCTGCCGTAAATAAAATTTGCGACAATAAAAAATTATTTTTTGAAAAATTTACTATAGAAAAAGCAATCCCTGGCGTAATTAAAATTTGAGACAGTAAAAAATTATTTTTTGAAAAATTTACTGCAGAAAAGGCAATCCCTGGCGCAATTAAAATTTGCGAGAGTAAAAAATTATTTTTTTGAAAGATCTACTATAGGAAAGGCAATTCCTGGCGTAATTAAAATTTGCGACAGTAAAAATTATTTTTTGAATAATTTACTATAGAAAAAGCAATCCCTGGAGGATTTAAAATTTGCGACAGGATAAAATTAAATTTTGAAAAATTTACTATAGAAAAGGCAATCCCTGGCGTATTTAAAATTTGCGACAGTAAAAAATTATTTTTTGAAAAATTTACTATAGAAAAGGCAATCCCTGGCGTATTTAAAATTCGCGACAGTAAAAAATTATTTTTTGCAAAATTTACAATAGAAAAGGCAATCCCTGGCGTTTTTAAAATTTGCGAGAGTAAAAAATTATTTTTTGAATAATTTACTGTAGAAAAGGCAATCCCTGGCGCAATTAAAATTTGCCACAGTAAAAAAATATTTTATGAAAAATTTACTGTAGAAAAGGCGCAGTTAAAATTTGCGACAGTAAAAAATTATTTTTTGAAAAATCTACTATAGGAAAGGCAATCCCTGGCGTAATTAAAATTTGCGACAGTAAAAAAATATTTTTTGAAAAATTTACTATAGAAAAGGCAATCCCTGGCATAATTAAAATTTGCGACAGTAAAAAATTAATTTTTGAAAAATTTACTATAGAAAAGGCAATCCCTGGCGTATTTAAAATTTGCGACAGTAAAAAATTAATTTGTGAAAAATTTACTATAGAAAAGGCAACCCCTGGCGTAATTAAAATTTGCGACAGTAAAAAATTAATTTTTGAAAAATTTACTGTAGAAAAGGCAATCCCTGGCGTAATTAAAATTTGCAACAGTAAAAAATAATTTTTTGAATAATTTACTATAGAAAAAGCAATCCCTGTCGGATTTAAAATTTCCAACATTATAAAATTAAATTTTGAATAATTTACTATAGAAAAGGCAATCCCTGGCGGATTTAAAATTTGCGACAGTAAAAAATTATTTTTTGAATAATTTACTATAGAAAAGGCAATCCCTGGCGCAATTTAAATTTGCGACAGTAAAAAATTAATTTTTGAAAAATTTACTGTAGAAAAGGCAATCCCTGGCGTAATTAAAATTCGCGACAGTAAAAAATTATTTTTTTCAAAATTTACAATAGAAAAGGCAATCACTGTAGTTTTTAAAATTTGCGAGAGTAAAAAATTATTTTTTGAATAATTTACTGTAGAAAAGGCAATCCCTGGCGCAATTAAAATTTGCGCCAGTAAAAAATTATTTTTTGAAAAATTTACTATAGAAAAGGCAATCCCTGGCGTATTTAAAATTTGCGACAGTAAAAAATTAAAGTTTGAAAAATTTACTATAGAAAAGGCAATCCCTGGCGTATTTAAAATTTGCGACAGTAAAAAATTAAATTTTGAAAAATTTACTTTAGAAAAGGCAATCCCTGGCGCAATTAAAATTTGCGACAGTAAAAAATTAATTTTTGAAAAATTTACTATAGAAAAGGCAATCCCTGGCGTATTTAAAATTTGCGACAGTAAAAAATTAGTTTTTGAAAAATTTACTATAGAAAATGCAATCCCTGGCGTAATTAAAATTTGCGACAGTAAAAAATTAATTTTTGAAAAATTTACTAAAGAAAAGGCAATCCCTGGCGCAATTAAAATTTGCGACAGTAAAAAATTATTTTTTGAAAAATTTACTATAGAAAAGGCAATCCCTGGCGTAATTAAAATTTACGACAATAAAAAATTATTTTTTGAAAAATTTACTATAGAAAAGGCAATCCCTGGCGTAAGTAAAATTTGCGACAGTAAAAAATTATTTTTTGAAAAATTTACTATAGAAAAGGCAATTCCTGGCATAATTAAAATTTGCGACAGTAAAAAATTAATTTTTGAAAAATTTACTATAGAAAGGGCAATCCCTGGCGTATTTAAAATTTGCAACAGTAAAAAATTAATTTGTGACATATTTACTATAGAAAAGGCAATCCCTGGCGTAATTAAAATTTGCGACAGTAAAAAATTATTTTTTGAAAAATTTACTATAGAAAAAGCAATCCCTGGCGGATTTAAAATTTGCGACAGTATAAAATAATTTTTTGAAAAATTTACTATTGAAAAGGCAATCCCTGGCGTAATAAAAATTTGCGACAATAAAAAATTATTTTTTGAATAATTTACTATAGAAAAAGCAATCCCTGGCGTAATTAAAATTTGCGACAGTAAAAAATTTTTTTTTGAAAAATTTACTGCAGAAAAGGCAATCCCTGGCGCAATTAAAATTTGCGAGAGTAAAAAACTATTTTTTGAAAGATCTACTATAGGAAAGGCAATCCCTGGCGTAATTAAAATTTGCGACAGTAAAAAATTATTTTTTGAAAAATTTACTATAGAAAAGGCAATCCCTGGCGGATTTAAAATTTGCGACGGTATAAAATTATTTTTTGAAAAATTTACTATAGAAAAGGCAATCCCTGGCGTAATTAAAATTTGCGACAATAAAAAATTATTTTTTGAATAATTTACTATAGAAAAGGCAATCCCTGGCGTAATTAAAATTTGCGACAGTAAAAAATTATTTTTTGAAAAATTTACTGCAGAAAAGGCAATCCCTGGCGCAATTAAAATTTGCGAGAGTAAAAAATTATTTTTTGAAAGATCTACTATAGGAAAGGCAATCCCAGGCTTAATTAAAATTTGCGACAGTAAAAAATTATTTTTTGAAAAATTTACTATAGAAAAGGCAATCCCTGGCATAATTAAGATTTGCGACTGTAAAAAATTAATTTTTGAAAAATTTACTATAGAAAAGGCAATCCCTGGCGTATTTAAAATTTGCGACAGTAAAAAATTAATTTGTGAAAAATTTACTATAGAAAAGGCAATCCCTGGCGTAATTAAAATTTGCGACAGAAAAAAATTATTTTTTGAAAAATTTACTATAGAAAAAGCAATCCTTGGCTTATTTAAAATTTGCGACAGTATAAAATTATTTTTTGAAAAATTTACTATAGAAAAGGCAATCCCTGGCGTAATTAAAATTTGCGACAATAAAAAAATTATTTTTGAATAATTTACTATAGAAAAGGCAATCCCTGGCGTAATTAAAATTTGCGACAGTAAAAAATTATTTTTTGAAAAATTTACTGCAGAGAAGGCAATCCCTGGCGCAGTTAAAGTTTGCGAGAGTAAAAAATTATTTTTTGAAAGATCTACTATAGGAAAGGCAATCCCTGGCGTAATTAAAATTTGCGACAGTAAAAAATTATTTTTTGAAAAATTTACTGCGGAGAAGGCAATCCCTGGCGCAATTAAAATTTGCGAGAGGAAAAAATTATTTTTTGAAAGATCTACTATAGGAAAAGCAATCCCTGGCGTAATTAAAATTTGCGACAATAAAAAATTATTTTTTGAATAATTTACTATAGAAAAGGCAATCCCTGGCGTAATTAAAATTTGCGACAGTAAAAAATTATTTTTTGAAAAATTTACTGCAGAAAAGGCAATCCCTGGCGCAATTAAAATTTGCGAGAGTAAAAAATTACTTTTTGAAAGATCTACTATAGGAAAGGCAATCCCTGGAGTAATTAAAATTTGCGACAGTAAAAAATTATTTTTTGAGAAATTTACTATAGAAAAGGCAATCCCTGGCATAATTAAGATTTGCGACAGTAAAAAAATATTTTTTGAAAAATTTACTATAGAAAAGGCAATCCCTGGCATAATTAAAATTTGTGACAGTAAAAAATTAATTTTTGAAAAATTTACTATAGAAAAGGCAATCCCTGGCGTATTTAAAATTTGCGACAGTAAAAAATTAATTTGTGAAAAATTTACTATAGAAAAGGCAACCCCTGGCGTAATTAAAATTTGCGACAGTAGAAAATTATTTTTTGAAAAATTTACTATAGAAAAGGCAATCCCTGGCGTATTTAAAATTTGCGACAGTAAAAAATTATTTTTTCAAAAAATTTACTCTAGAAAGGCAATCCCTGGCGCAATTAAAATTTGCCACAGTAAAAAATTATTTTTTGAAAAATTTACTGTAGAAAAGGCAATCCCTGGCGCAATTAAAATTTGCGACAGTAAAAAATTAAATTTTGACAAATTTACTATAGAAAAGGCAATCCCTGGCGCAATTACAATTTGCAAGAGTAAAAAATCATTTTTTGAATAATTTACTATAGAATAGGCAATCCCTGGCGTAATTAAAATTTGCGACAGTAAAAAATTATTTTTTGAAAAATTTACTATAGAAAAGGCAATCCCTGGCGTATTTAAAATTTGCGACAGTAAAAAATTAAATTTTGAAAAATTTACTTTAGAAAAGGCAATCCCTGGCGTATTTAAAATATGCGACAGTAAAAAATTAAATTTTGAAAAATTTACTTTAGAAAAGGCAATCCCTGGCGCAATTAAAATTTGCGACAGTAAAAAATTAATTTTTGAAAAATTTACTATAGAAAAGGCAATCCCTGGCGTATTTAAAATTTGCGACAGAAAAAAATTAGTTTTTGAAAAATTTACTATAGAAAAGGCAATCCCTGGCGTAATTAAAATTTGTGACAGTAAAAAATTAATTTTTGAAAAATTTACTAAAGAAAAGGCAATCCCTGGCGCAATTAAAATTTGCGACAGTAAAAAATTATTTTTTGAAAAATTTACTATAGAAAAGGCAATCCCTGGCGTAATTAAAATTTGCGGCAATAAAAAATTATTTTTTGAAAAATTTACTATAGAAAAGGCAATCCCTGGCGTAATTAAAATTTGCGACAGTAAAAAATTATTTTTTGAAAAATTTACTGTAGAAAAGGCAATCCCTGGCGCAATTAAAATTTGCGAGAGTAAAAAATTATTTTTTGCAAAAACCTACTATAGGAAAAGCAATCCCTGGCGTAATTGAAATTTGCGACAGTAAAAAATTATTTTTTGAAAAATTTACTATAGAAAAGGCAATTCCTGGCATAATTAAAATTTGCGACAGTAAAAAATTAATTTTTGAAAAATTTACTATAGAAAAGGCAATCCCTGGCGTATTTAAAATTTGCGACAGTAAAAAATTAATTTGTGACTAATTTACTATAGAAAAAGCAATCCCTGGCGTAATTAAAATTTGCGACAGTAAAAAATTATTTTTTGAAAAATTTACTATAGAAAAAGCAATCCTGGCGGATTTAAAATTTGCGACAGTATAAAATTATTTTTTGAAAAATTTACTATAGAAAAGGCAATCCCTGGCGTAATTAAAATTTGCGACAATAAAAAATTATTTTTTGAATAATTTACTATAGAAAAGGCAATCCCTGGCGTAATTACAATTTGCGACAGTAAAAAATTATTTTTTGAAAAATTTACTGCAGAAAAGGCAATCCCTGGCGCAATTAAAATTTGCGAGAGTAAAAAACTATTTTTTGAAAGATCTACTATAGGAAAGGCAATCCCTGGCGTAATTAAAATTTGCGACAGTAAAAAATTATTTTTTGAAAAATTTACTATAGAAAAGGCAATCCCTGGCGGATTTAAAATTTGGGACGGTATAAAATTATTTTTTGAAAAATTTACTATAGAAAAGGCAATCCCTGGCGTAATTAAAATTTGCGACAATAAAAAATTATTTTTTGAATAATTTACTATAGAAAAGGCAATCCCTGGCGTAATTAAAATTTGCGACAGTAAAAAATTATTTTTTGAAAAATTTACTGCAGAAAAGGCAATCCCTGGCGCAATTAAAATTTGCGAGAGTAAAAAATTATTTTTTGAAAGATCTACTATAGGAAAGGCAATCCCTGGCTTAATTAAAATTTGCGACAGTAAAAAATTATTTTTTGAAAAATTTACTATAGAAAAGGCAATCCCTGGCATAATTAAGATTTGCGACAGTAAAAAATTAATTTTTGAAAAATTTACTATAGAAAAGGCAATCCCTGGCGTATTTAAAATTTGCGACAGTAAAAAATTAATTTGTGAAAAATTTACTATAGAAAAGGCAATCCCTGGCGTACTTAAAATTTGCGACAGTAAAAATTTATTTTTTGAAAAATTTACTATAGAAAAAGCAATCCCTGGCGAATTTAAAATTTGCGACAGTATAAAATTATTTTTTGAAAAATTTACTATAGAAAAGGCAATCCCTGGCGTAATTAAAATTTGCGACAATAAAAAAATATTTTTTGAATAATTTACTATAGAAAAGGCAATCCCTGGCGTAATTAAAATTTGCGACAGTAAAAAATTATTTTTTGAAATATTTACTGCAGAGAAGGCAATCCCTGGCGCAATTAAAATTTGCGAGAGTAAAAAATTATTTTTTGAAAGATCTACTATAGGAAAGGCAATCCCTGGCGTAATTAAAATTTGCGACAGTAAAAAATTATTTTTTGAAAAATTTACTATAGAAAAGGCAATCCCTGATGGATTTAAAATTTGCGACAGTATAAAATTATTTTTAGAAAAATTTACTATAGAAAAGGCAATCCCTGGCGTAATTAAAATTTGCGACAATAAAAAATTATTTTTTGAATAATTTACTTTAGAAAAGGCAATCCCTGGCGTAATTAAAATTTGCGACAGTAAAAAATTATTTTTTGAAAAATTTACTGCAGAAAAGGCAATCCCTGGCGCAATTAAAATTTGCGAGAGTAAAAAATTATTTTTTGAAAGATCTACTATAGGAAAGGCAATCCCTGGCGTAATTAAAATTTGCGACAGTAAAAAATTATTTTTTGAAAAATTTACTATAGAAAAGGCAATCCCTGGCATAATTAAGATTTGCGACAGTAAAAAATTAATTTTTGAAAAATTTACTATAGAAAAGGCAATCCCTGGCGTATTTAAAATTTGCGACAGTAAAAAATTAGTTTGTGAAAAATTTACTATAGAAAACGCAATCCCTGGAGTAATTAAAATTTGCGACAGTAAAAAATTAATTTTTGAAAAATTTACTATAGAAAAGGCAATCCCTGGCGCAATTAAAATTTGCGACAGTAAAAAATTATTTTTTGAAAAATTTACGATAGAATAGGCAATCCCTGGCGTAATTAAAATTTGCGACAATAAAAAATTATTTTTTGAAAAATTTACTATAGAAAATGCAATCCCTGGCGTAATTAAAATTTGCGAAAATAAAAAATTATTTTTTGAAAAATTTACTGTAGAAAAGGCAATCCCTGGCGCAATTAAAATTTGCGAGAGTAAAAAATTATTTTTTGAAAAATCTACTATAGGAAAAGCAATCCCTGGCGTAATTAAAATTTGCGACAGTAAAAAATTATTTTTTGAAAAATTTACTATAGAAAAGGCAATCCCTGGCGTAATTAAAATTTGCGACAGTAAAAAATAAAATTTTTGAAAAATTTACTACAGAAAAGGCAATCCCTGGCGTATTTAAAATTTGCGACAGTAAAAAATTAATTTGTGAAAAATTTACTATAGAAAAGGCAATCCCTGTCGTAATTAAAATTTGCGACAGTAAAAAATTAATTTTTGAAAAATTTACTGTAGAAAAGGTAATCCCTGGCGTAATTAAAATTTGCGACAGTAAAAAATTATTTTTTGAATAATTTACTATAGAAAAAGCAATCCCTGGCGGATTTAAAATTTGCGACAGTATAAAATTAAATTTTGAATAATTTACTATAGAAAAGGCAATCCCTGGCGGATTTAAAATTTGCGACAGTAAAAAAATTTTTTTTTTGAATAATTTACTATAGAAAAGGCAATCCCTGGCGCAATTAAAATTTGCGACAGTAAAAAATTAATTTTTGAAAAATTTACTATAGAAAAGGCAATCCCTGGTGCAATTAAAATTTGTGACAGTAAAAAATTATTTTTTGAAAAATTTACTATAGAAAAGGCAATCCCTGGCGTAATTAATATTTGCGACAATAAAAAATTATTTTTTGAAAAATTTACTATAGAAAAGGCAATCCCTGGGGGAATTAAAATTTGCGACAGTAAAAAATTATTTTTTGAAAAATTTACTGTAGAAAAGGCAATCCCTGGCGCAATTAAAATTTGCGAGAGTAAAAAAATTATTTTTTGAAAAATCTACTATAGGAAAAGCAATCCCTGGCGTAATTAAAATTTGCGACAATAAAAAATTATTTTTTGAAAAATTTACTATAGAAAAGGCAATTCCTGGCATAATTAAAATTTGCGACGGTAAAAAATTAATTTTTGAAAAATTTACTATAGAAAAGGCAATCCCTGGCGTATTTAAAATTTGCGACAGTAAAAAATTAATTTGTGAAAAATTTACTATAGAAAAAGCAATCCCAGGCGGATTAAAAATTTGCGACAGTATAAAATTATTTTTTGAAAAATTTACTATAGAAAAGGCAATCCCTGGCGTAATTAAAATTTGCGACAATAAAAAATTATTTGTTGAATAATTTTACTATAGAAATGGCAATCCCTGGCGTAATTAAAATTTGCGACAGTACAAAATTAATTTTTGAAAAATTTACTATAGAAAAGGCAATCCGGAGCAATTAAAATTTGCGACAGTAAAAAATTATTTTTTGAAAAATTTACTGTAGAAAAGGCAATCCCTGGCGCAATTAAAATTTGCGAGTGTAAAAAATTATTTTTTGAAAAATCTACTATAGGAAAAGCAATCCCTGGCGTAATTAAAATTTGCGACAGTAAAAAATTATTTTTTGAAAAATTTACTATAGAAAAGGCAATCCCTGGCGTAATTAAAATTTGCGACAGTAAAAAATTAATTTTTGAAAAATTTACTACAGAAAAGGCAATCCCTGGCGTATTTAAAATTTGCGACAGTAAAAAATCAATTTGTGAAAAATTTACTATAGAAAAGGCAATCCCTGGCGTAATTAAAATTTGCGACAGTAAAAAATTAATTTTTGAATAATTTACTATAGAAAAGGCAATCCCTGGCGTAATTAAAATTTGCGACAGTACAAAATTAATTTTTGAAAAATTTACTATAGAAAAGGCAATCCCTGGCGCAATTAAAATTTGCGACAGTAAAAAATTATTTTTTGAAAAATTTACTATAGAAAAGGCAATCCCTGCCGTAATTAAAATTTCCGACAATAAAAAATTATTTTTGAAAAATTTACTATAGTAAAGGCAATCCCTGGCGTAATTAAAATTTGAGACAGTAAAAAATTATTTTTTGAAAAATTTACTGCAGAAAAGGCAATCCCTGGTGCAATTAAAATTTGCGAGAGTAAAAAATTATTTTTTGAAAGATCTACTATAGGAAAGGCAATCCCTGGCGTAATTAAAATTTGCGACAGTAAAAAATTATTTTTTGAAAAATTTACTATAGAAAAGGCAATCCCTGGCATAATTAATATTTGCGACAGTAAAAAATTAATTTTTGAAAAATTTACTATAGAAAACGCAATCCCTGGCGTATGTAAAATTTGCGACAGTAAAAAATTAATTTGTGAAATATTTACTATAGAAAAGGCAATCCCTGGCGTAATTAAAATTTGCGACAGCAAAAAATTAATTTTTGAAAAATTTACTGTAGAAAAGGCAATTCCTGGCGTAATTAAAATTTGCGACAGTAAAAATTATTTTTTGAATAATTTACTATAGAAAAAGCAATCCCTGGAGGATTTAAAATTTGCGACAGGATAAAATTAAATTTTGAAAAATTTACTATAGAAAAGGCAATCCCTGGCGTATTTAAAATTTGCGACAGTAAAAAATTATTTTTTGAAAAATTTACTATAGAAAAGGCAATCCCTGGCGTGTTTAAAATTCGCGACAGTAAAAAATTATTTTTTGCAAAATTTACAATAGAAAAGGCAATCCCTGGCGTTTTTAAAATTTGCGAGAGTAAAAAATTATTTTTTGAATAATTTACTGTAGAAAAGGCAATCCCTGGCGCAATTAAAATTTGCGACAGTAGAAAATTATTTTTTGAAAAATTTACTATAGAAAAGGCAATCTATGGCGTATTTAAAATTTGCGACAGTAAAAAATTATTTTTTGAAAAATTTACTGTAGAAAGGCAATCCCTGGCGCAATTAAAATTTGCCACAGTAAAAAATTATTTTTTGAAAAATTTACTGTAGAAAAGGCGCAATTAAAATTTGCGACAGTAAAAAATTATTTTTGAAAAATATACTATAGGAAAGGCAATCCCTGGCGTAATTAAAATTTGCGACAGTAAAAAAATATTTTTTGAAAAATTTACTATAGAAAAGGCAATCCCTGGCATAATTAAAATTTGCGACAGTAAAAAATTAATTTTTGAAAAATTTACTATAGAAAAGGCAATCCCTGGCGTATTTAAAATTTGCGAGAGTAAAAAATTAATTTGTGAAAAATTTACTATAGAAAAGGCAACCCCTGGCGTAATTAAAATTTGCGACAGTAAAAAATTAATTTTTGAAAAATTTACTGTAGAAAAGGCAATCCCTGGCGTAATTAAAATTTACGACAGTAAAAAAATATTTTTTGAATAATTTACTATAGAAAAAGCAATCCCTGGCGGATTTAAAATTTGCGACAGTATAAAATTAAATTTTGAATAATTTACTATAGAAAAGGCAATCCCTGGCGGATTTAAAATTTGCGACAGTAAAAAATTATTTTTTGAATAATTTAATATAGAAAAGGCAATCCCTGGCGTTATTAAAATTCGCGACAGTAAAAAATAATTTTTTGAAAAATTTACTATAGAAAAGGCAATCCCTGGCGTAATTAAAATTTGCGACAGTAAAAAATTATTTTTTGAAAAATTTACTGTAAAAGGCAATCCCTGGCGCAATTAAAATTTGCGAGAGTAAAAAATTATTTTTTGAAAAATCTACTATAGGAAAAGCAATCCCTTGCGTAATTAAAATTTGCGACAGTAAAAAATTATTTTTTGAAAAATTTACTATAGAAAAGGCAATTCCTGGCATAATTAAAATTTGCGACAGTAAAAAATTAATTTTTGAAAAATTTACTATAGAAAAGGCAATCCCTGGCGTATTTAAAATTTGCGACAGTAAAAAATTAATTTGTGAAAAATTTACTATAGAAAAGGCAATCCCTGGCGTAATTAATATTTGCGACAGTAAAAAATTATTTTTTGAAAAATTTACTATAGAAAAAGCAATTCCTGGCGGATTTAAAATTTGCGACAGTATAAAATAATTTTTTGAAAAATTTACTATAGAAAAGGCAATCCCTGGCGTAATTAAAATTTGCGACAATAAAAAATTATTTGTTAAATAATTTACTATAGAAAAGGCAATCCCTGGCGTAATTAAAATTTGCGACAGTACAAAATTAATTTTTGAAAAATTTACTATAGAAAAGGCAATCCCTGGCGCAATTAAAATTTACGACAGTAAAAAATTATTTTTTGAAAAATTTACTATAGAAAAGGCAATCCCTGCCGTAATTAAAATTTGCGACAATAAAAAAATATTTTTTGAAAAATTTACTATAGAAAAGGCAATCCCTGGCGTAATTAAAATTTGAGACATTAAAAAATTATTTTTTGAAAAATTTACTGCAGAAAAGGCAATCCCTGGCGCAATTAAAATTTGCGAGAGTAAAAAATTATTTTTTGAAAGATCTACTATAGGAAAGGCAATCCCTGGCGTAAATAAAAATTGCGACAGTAAAAAATTATTTTTTGAAAAATTTACTATAGAAAAGGCAATCCCTGGCATAATTAATATTTGCGACAATAAAAAATTAATTTTTGAAAAATTTACTATAGAAAAGGCAATCCCTGGCGTATTTAAAATTTGCGACAGTAAAAAATTAATTTGTGAAAAATTTACTATAGAAAAGGCAATCCCTGGCGTAATTAAAATTTGCGACAGCAAAAAATTAATTTTTGAAAAATTTACTGTAGAAAAGGCAATTCCTGGCGTAATTAAAATTTGCGACAGTAAAAATTATTTTTTGAATAATTTACTATAGAATAAGCAATCCCTGGAGGATGTAAAATTTGCGACAAGATAAAATTAAATTTTGAAAAATTTACTATAGAAAAGGCAATCCCTGGCGTATTTAAAATTTGCGACAGTAAAAAATTATTTTTTGAAAAATTTACTATAGAAAAGGCAATCCCTGGCGTATTTAAAATTCGCGACAGTAAAAAATTATTTTTTGCAAAATTTACAATAGAAAAGGCAATCCCTGGCGTTTTTAAAATTTGCGAGAGTAAAAAATTATGTTTTGAATAATTTACTGTAGAAAAGGCAATCCCTGGCGCAATTAAAATTTGCGACAGTAGAAAATTATTTTTTCAAAAATTTACTATAGAAAAGGCGCAATTAAAATTTGCGACAGTAAAAAATTATTTTTTGAAAAATCTACTATAGGAAAGGCAATCCCTGGCGTAATTAAAATTTGCGACCGTAAAAAAATATTTTTTGAAAAATTTACTATAGAAAAGGCAATCCCTGGCATAATTAAAATTTGCGACAGTAAAAAATTAATTTTTGAAAAACTTACTATAGAAAAGGCAATCCCTGGCGTATTTAAAATTTGCGACAGTAAAAAATTAATTTGTGAAAAATTTACTATAGAAAAGGCAACCCCTGGCGTAATTAAAATTTGCGACAGTAAAAAATTAATTTTTGAAAAATTTACTGTAGAAAAGGCAATCCTTGGCGTAATTAAAATTTGCGACAGTAAAAAATTATTTTTTTAATAATTTACTATAGAAAAAGCAATCCCTGGCGAATATAAAATTTGCGACAGTATAAAATTAAATTTTGAATAATATACTATAGAAAAGGCAATCCCTGGCGGATTTAAAATTTGCGACAGTAAAAAATTATTTTTGAATAATTTACTATAGAAAAGGCAATCCCTGGCGCAATTTAAATTTGCGACAGTAAAAAATTAATTTTTGAAAAATTTACTATAGAAAAGGCAATTCCTGGCGTATTTAAAATTTGCGACAGTAAAAAATTAGTTTTTGAAAAATTTACTATAGAAAAGGCAATCCCTGGCGTAATTAAAATTTGCGACAGTAAAAATTTAATTTTTGAAAAATTTACTATAGAAAAGGCAATCCCTGGCGCAATTAAAATTTGCGACAGTAACAAATTATTTTTTGAAAAATTTACTATAGAAAAGGCAATCCCTGCCGTAATTAAAATTTGCGACAATAAAAAATTATTTTTTGAAAAATTTACTATAGAAAAGGCAATTCCTGGCGTAATTAAAATTTGCGACAGTAAAAAATTATTTTTTGAAAAATTTACTGTAGAAAAGGCAATCCCTGGCGCAATTAAAATTTGCGAGAGTAAAAAATTATTTTTTGAAAAATCTACTGTAGGAAAAGCAATCCCTGGCGTAATTAAAATTTGCGACAGTAAAAAATTATTTTTTGAAAAATTTACTATAAAAAGGCAATTCTTGGCATAATTAAAATTTGGGACAGTAAAAAATTAATTTTTGAAAAATTTACTATAGAAAAGGCAATCCCTGGCGTATTTAAAATTTGCGACAGTAAAAAATTAATTTGTGAAAAATTTACGATAGAAAAGGCAATCCCTGGCGTAATTAAAATTTGCGACAGTAAACAATTATTTTTTGAAAAATTTACTATAGAAAAAGCAATCCCTGGCGGATTTAAAATTTGCGACAGTATAAAATTATTTTTTGAAAAATTTACTACACAAAAGGAAATCCCTGGCGTAATTAAAATTTGCGACAATAAAAAATTATTTTTTGACTAATTTACTATAGAAAAGGCAATCCCTGGCGTAATTAAAATTTGCGACAGTTAAAAATTATTTTTTGAAAAATTTACTGCAGAAAAGGCAATCCCTGGCGGAATTAAAATTTGCGAGAGTAAAAAATTATTTTTTGAAAGATCTACTATAGGAAAGGCAATCCCTGGCGTAATTAAAATTTGCGACAGTAAAAAATTATTTTTTGAAAAATTTACTATAGAAAAGGCAATCCCTGGCATAATTAAAATTTGCGACAGTTAAAAATTAATTTTTGAAAAATTTACTATAGAAAAGGCAATCCCTGGCGTATTTAAAATTTGCGACAGTAAAAAATTAATTTGTGAAAAATTTGCTATAGAAAAGGCAATCCCTGGTGTAATTAAAATTTGCGACAGTAAAAAATTAATTTTTTGAAAAATTTACTGTAGAAAAGCAATCCCTGGCGCAATTAAAATTTGCGACAGTAAAAAATTAATTTTTGAAAAATTTACTATAGAAAAGGCAATCCCTGGCGTATTTAAAATTTGCGACAGTAAAAAATTAGTTTGTGAAAAATTTACTATAGAAAAGCAATCCCTGGCGTAATTAAAATTTGCGACAGTAAAAAATTAATTTTTGAAAAATTTACTATAGAAAAGGCAATCCCTGGCGCAATTAAAATTTGCGACAGTAAAAAATTATTTTTTGAAAAATTTACTATAGAAAAGGCAATCCCTGGCGTAATTAAAATTTGCGACAATAAAAAATTATTTTTTGAAAAATTTACTATAGAAAAGGCAATCCCTGGCGCAATTAAAATTTGCGACAATAAAAAATTATTTTTTGAAAAATTTAGTGTAGAAAAGGCAATCCCTGGCGCAATTAAAATTTGCGAGAGTAAAAAATTATTTTTTGAAAAATCTACTGTAGAAAAGGCAATCCCTGGCGTAATTAAAATTTGCGACAGTAAAAAATTATTTTTTGAATAATTTACTATAGAAAAAGCAATCCCTGGCGGATTTAAAATTGGCGACAGTATAAAATTAAATTTTGAATAATTTACTATAGAAAAGGCAATCCCTGGCGGATTTAAAATTTGCGACAGTAAAAAATTATTTTTTGAATAATTTACTATAGAAAAGGCAATCCCTGGCGTATTTAAAATTTGCGACAGTAAAAAATTAATTTGTGAAAAATTTGCTATAGAAAAGGCAATCCCTGGTGTAATTAAAATTTGCGACAGTGAAAAATTAATTTTTTGAAAAATTTACTGTAGAAAAGGCAATCCCTGGCGCAATTAAAATTTGCGACAGTAAAAAATTAATTTTTGAAAAATTTACTATAGAAAAGGCAATCCCTGGCGTATTTAAAATTTGCCACAGTAAAAAATTAGTTTGTGAAAAATTTACTATAGAAAAGGCAATCCCTGGCGTATTTAAAATTTGCGAGAGTAAAAAATTATTTTTTGAATAATTTACTGTAGAAAAGGCAATCCCTGGCGCAATTAAAATTTGCGACAGTATAAAATTATTTTTTGAATAATTTACTATAGAAAAGGCAAACCCTGGCGTATTTATAATTTGCGACAGTAAAAAATTATTTTTTGAAAAATTTACTGTAGAAAATGCAATCCCTGGCGTAATTAAAATTTGCAACAGTAAAAAATTATTTTTTGAAAAATTTACTGTAGAAAAGGCAATCCCTGGCGCAATTAAAATTTGTGACAGTAAAAAATTAATTTTTGAAAAATTTACTATAGAAAAGGCAATCCCTGGTGTAATTAAAATTTGCGACAGTAAAAAATTATTTTTTGAATAATTTACTATAGAAATGGCAACCCTGGCATAATTAAAATTTGCGACAGTAAAAAACTATTTTTTGAACAATTTACTATAGAAAAGGCAATCCCTGGCTTATTTAAAATTTGCGACAGTAAAAAATTAAATTTTGAAAAATTTACTATAGAAAAGGCAATCCCTGGCGTATTTAAAATTTGCTAGAGTAAAAAATTATTTTTTGAATAATTTACTGTAGAAAAGGCAATCCTTGGCGCAATTAAAATTTGCGACAGTAGAAAATTATTTTTTGAAAAATTTACTATAGAAAAGGCAATCCCTGGCATAATTAAAATTTGCGACAGTAAAAAATTAATTTTTGAAAAATTTACTATAGAAAAGGCAATCCCTGGCGTATTTAAAATTTGCGACAGTAAAAAATTAATTTTTGAAAAATTTACTATAGAAAAGGCAATCCCTGGCGCAATTAAAATTTGCGACAGTAAAAAATTAATTTATGAAAAATTTACTCTAGAAAAGGCAATCCCTGGCGTAATTAAAATTTGCGACAGTAAAAAATTATTTTTTGAATAATTTACTATAGAAAAAGCAATCCCTGGAGGATTTAAAATTTGCGACAGTATAAAATTAAATTTTGAAAAATTTACTATAGAAAAGGCAATCCGTGGCGTATTTAAAATTTGCGACTGTAAAAAATTATTTTTTGAAAAATTTACTATAGAAAAAGCAATCCCTGGCGTATTTAAAATTTGCGACAATAAAAAATTATTTCTTGCAAAATTTACTATAGAAAAGGCAATCCCTGCCGTATTTAAAATTTGCTAGAGTAAAAAATTATTTTTCGAATAATTTACTGTAGAAAAGGCAATCCCTGGCGCAATTAAAATTTGCGACAGTAGAAAATTATTTTTAGAAAAATTTACTATAGAAAAGGCAATCCCTGGCGTATTTAAAATTTGCGACAGTAAAAAATTATTTTTTGAAAAATTTACTGTAGAAAATGCAATCCCTGGCGTAATTAAAATTTCCAACAGTAAAAAATTATTTTTTGAAAAATTTACCGTAGAAAAGGCAGTCCCTGGCGCAATTAAAATTTGTGACAGTAAAAAATTAATTTTTGAAAAATTTACTATAGAAAAGGCAATCCCTGGTGCAATTAAAATTTGCGACAGTAAAAAATTATTTTTTGAATAATTTACTATAGAAATGGCAACCCTGGCGTAATTAAAATTTGCGAGAGTAAAAAATTATTTTTTGAACAATTTACTATAGAAAAGGCAATCCCTGGCGTATTTAAAATTTCCGACAGTAAAAAATTTAATTTTGAAAAATTTACTATAGAAAAGGCAATCCCTGGCGTATTTAAAATTTGCGAGAGTAAAAAATTATTTTTTGAATAATTTACTGTAGAAAAGGCAATCCCTGGCGCAATTAAAATTTGCGACAGTAGAAAATTATTTTTTTGAAAAATTTACTATAGAAAAGGCAATCCCTGGCGTATTTAAAATTTGCGACAGTTAAAAATTATTTTTTGAAAAATTTACTGTAGAAAAGGCAATCCCTGGCGTAATTAAAATTTGCGACAGTAAAAAATTATTTTTTGAAAAATTTACTGTAGAAAAAGCAGTCCCTGGCGCAATTAAAATTTGCCACAGTAAAAAATTATTTTTGAAAAATTTACTGTAGAAAAGGCAATCCCTGGCGCAATTAAAATTTGCGACAATAAAAAATTAAATTTTGAAAAATTTACTATAGAAAAGGCAATCCCTGGCGCAATTAAAATTTGCGAGAGTAAAAAATAATTTTTTGAATAATTTACTATAGAAAAGGCAATTCCTGGCGTAATTAAAATTTGCGACAGTAAAAAATTATTTTTTGAAAAATTTACTATAGCAAAGGCAATCCCTGGCGTATTTAAAATTTGCGACAGTAAAAAATTAAATTTTGAAAAATTTACTATAGAAAAGGCAATCCCTGGCGTATTTAAAATTTGCGACAGTAAAAAATTAAATTTTGAAAAATTTACTTTAGAAATGTCAATCCCTGGCGCAATTAAAATTTGCGACAGTAAAAAATTATTTTTTGAAAAATTTAATATAGAAAAGGCAATCCCTGGCGTAATTAAAATTTGCGACATTAAAAAATTATTTTTTGAATAATTTACTATAGAAAAGGCAATCCCTGGCGTAATTAAAATTTGCGACAGTAAAAAATTATTTTTTGAAAAATTTACTGTAGAAAAGGCAATCCATGGCGCAATTAAAATGTGCGACAGTAAAAAATTAATTTTTGAAAAATTTACTATAGAAAAGGCAATCCCTGGCGTATTTAAAATTTGCGACAGTAAAAAATTAGTTTTTGAAAAATTTACTATAGAAAAGGCAATCCCTGGCGTAATTAAAATTTGCGACAGTAAAAAATTAATTTTTGAAAAATTTACTATAGAAAAGGCAATCCCTGGCGCAATTAAAATTTGCGACAGTAAAAAATTATTTTTTGAATAATTTACTATAGAAAAGGCAATCCCTGGCGTAATTAAAATTTGCGACAGTAAAAAATTATGTTTTGAAAAATTTACTGTAGAAAAGGCAATCCCTGGCGCAATTAAAATGTGCGACAGTAAAAAATTAATTTTGAAAAATTTACTATAGAAAAGGCAATCCCCGGCGTATTTAAAATTTGCGACAGTAAAAAATTATTTTTTGAAAAATTTACTATAGAAAAGGCAATCCCTGGCGTAATTAAAATTTGCGACAATAAAAAATTATTTTTTGAAAAATTTACTGTAGAAAAGGCAATCCCTGGCGCAATTAAAATTTGCGAGAGTAAAAAATTATTTTTGAAAAATCTACTATTGGAAAGGCAATCCCTGGCGTAATTAAAATTTGCGACAGTATAAAATTAAATTTTGAATAATTTACTATAGAAAAGGCAATCCCTGGCGGATTTAAAATTTGCGACAGTAAAAAATTATTTTTTGAATAATTTACTATAGAAAAGGCAATCCCTGGCGCAATTAAAATTTGCGACAGTAAAAAATTAATTTTTGAAAAATTTACTATAGAAAAGGCAATCCCTGTTGTATTTAAAATTTGCGACAGTAAAAAATTAGTTTTTGAAAAATTTACTATAGAAAAGGCAATCCCTGGCGTAATTAAAATTTGCGACAGTAAAAAATTAATTTTTGAAAAATTTACTATAGAAAAGCAATCCCTGGCGCAATTAAAATTTGCGACAGTAAAAAATTATTTTTTGAAAAATTTACTATAGAAAAGGCAATCCCTGGCGTAATTAAAATTTGCGACAATAAAAAATTATTTTTTGAAAAATTTACTATAGAAAAGCAATCCCTGGCGCAATTAAAATTTGCGACAGTAAAAAATTATTTTTTGAAAAATTTACTGTAGAAAAGGCAATCCCTGGCGCAATTAAAATTTGCGAGAGTAAAAAAATTATTTTTTGAAAAATCTACTATAGGAAAAGCAATCCCTGGCGTAATTAAAATTTGCGACAGTAAAAAATTATTTTTTGAAAAATTTACTATAAAAAGGCAATTCTTGGCATAATTAAAATTTGGGACAATAAAAAATTAATTTTTGAAAAATTTACTATAGAAAAGGCAATCCCTGGCGTATTTAAAATTTGCGACAGTAAAAAATTAATTTGTGAAAAATTTACTATAGAAAAGGCAATCCCTG
>CAWVNZ010001145.1:0-56275 GCA_963930735.1 Dioctria linearis
TGCCTTTTCTATAGTAAATTATTCAAAAAATAATTTTCTAATGTCGCAAATTTTAATTACGCCAGGGATTGCCTTTTCTATAGTAAATTATTCAAAAAATAATTTTCTACTGTCGCAAATTTTAATTACGCCAGGGATTGCCTTTTCTATAGTAAATTATTCAAAAAATAATTTTTTACTGTCGCAAATTTTAATTGCGCCAGGGATTGCCTTTTCTATAGTAAATTATTCAAAAAATAATTTTATACTGTCGCAAATTTTAAATACGCCAGGGATTGCCTTTTCTATAGTAAATTTTGCAAAAAAATAATTTTTTACTGTCGCAAATTGTAATTGCGCCAGGGATTACCTTTTCTATAGTAAATTTTGCAAAAAATAATTTTTTACTGTCGCAAATTTTAAATACGCCAGGGATTGCCTTTTCTATAGTAAATTTTGCAAAAAATAATTTTTTACTGTCGCAAATTTTAAATACGCCAGGGATTGCCTTTTCTATAGTAAATTATTCAAAAAATAATTTTTTACTGTCGCAAATTTTAATTGCGCCAGGGATTGCCTTTTCTACAGTAAATTTTTTCAAAATATTAATTTTTTACTGTCGAAAATTTTAATTACGCCAGGTATTGCCTTTTCTATAGTAAATTTTGCAAAAAATAATTTTTTACTGTTGCAAATTTTAATTGCGCCAGGGATTACCTTTTCTATAGTAAATTTTTCACAAATTAATTTTTTACTGTCGCAAATTTTAATTACGCCAGGGATTGCCTTTTCTATAGTAAATTTTTCAAAAAATAATTTTCTACTGTCGCAAATTTTAAATACGCCAGGGATTGCCTTTTATATAGTAAATTTTTCAAAAAATAATTTTATACTATCGCAAATTTTAATTACGCCAGGGATTGCCTTTCTATAGTAAATTATTCAAAAAATAATTATTTACTGTCGCAAATTTTAATTGCGCCAGGGATTGCCTTTTCTATAGTAAATTATTCAAAAAATAATTTTTTACTGTCGCAAATTTTAACTAGGCCAGGATTGCCTTTTATATAGTAAAATTTTTCAAAAAATAATTTTTTAATGTCGCAAATATTAAATACGCCAGGGATTGCCTTTTCTATAGTAAATTTTTCACAAATTAATTTTTTACTGTCGCAAATTTTAATAACGCCAGGGATTGCCTTTTTATAGTAAATTTTTCAAAAAATAATTTTCTACTGTCGCAAATTTTAAATACGCCAGGGATTGCCTTTTATATAGTAAATTTCTCAAAAAATAATTTTATACTATCGCAAATTTTAATTGCGCCAAGGATTGCCTTTTCTATAGTAAATTATTCAAAAAATAATTTTTTACTGTCTCAAATTTTAAATACGCCAGGGATTGCCTTTCCTATAGTAAATTATTCAAAAAATAATTTTCTACTGTCGCAAATTTCAATTTCGCCAGGTAAATTTTTCACAAATTAATTTTTTTACTGTCTCAAATTTTAAATACGCCAGGCATTGCCTTTTCTATAGTAAATTATTCAAAAAATAATTTTTTACTGTCGCAAATTTTAATTATCCCAGGGATTGCCTTTTCTATAGTAAATTTTTCACAAATTAATTTCTTACTGTCGCAAATTTTTAAATACACCAGGGATTGCCTCTTCTATAGTAAATTATTCAAAAAATAATTTTTTACTGTCGCAAATTTTAAATAGGCCAGGGATTGCCTTTTCTACAGTTAATTTTTCAAAAAAAATAATTGTTTAATGTCGCAAATATTAAATACGCCAGGGATTGCCTTTTCTATAGTAAATTTTTCACAAATTAATTTTTTACTGTCGCAAATTTTAATTACGCCAGGGATTGCCTTTTCTATAGTAAATTTTTCAAAAAATAATTTTCTACTCTCGCGAATTTTAAATACGCCAGGGATTGCCTTTTATATAGTAAATTTTTCAAAAACTAATTTTATGCTATCGCAAATTTTAATTACGCCAGGGATTGCCTTTTCTATAGTAAATTATTCAAAAAAATTAATTTTTTTACTGTCGCAAATTTTAATTGCGCCAGGGATTGCCTTTTCCATAGTAAATTATTCAAAAAATAATTTTCTACTGTCGCAAATTTTAATTACGCCAGGGATTGCCTTTTCTATAGTAAATTTTTCAAAAAATAATTTTTAAATGTCGCAAATATTAAATACGCCAGGGATTGCCTTTTCTATAGTAAATTTTTCACAAATTAATTTTTTACTGTCGCAAATTTTAATTACGCCAGGGATTGCCTTTTCTATAGTAAATTTTTCAAAAAATAATTTTTTACTGTCGCAAATTTTAATTATGCCAGGGATTGCCTTTTCTATAGTAAATTTTTCAAAAATTAATTTTTTACTGTCGCAAATTTTAAATACGCCAGGGATTGCCTTTTCTATAGTAAATTATTCAATAAATAATTTTATACTGTCGCAAATTTTAAATACGCCAGGGATTGCCTTTTCTATAGTAAATTTTGCAAAAAAATAATTTTTTTACTGTCGCAAATTGTAATTGCGCCAGGGATTACCTTTTCTGTAGTAAATTTTGCAAAAAAATAATTTTTTACTGTCGCAAATTTTAAATACGCCAGAGATTGCCTTTTCTATAGTAAATTTTGCAAAAAAATAATTTTTTACTGTCGCAAATTTTAAATACGCCAGGGATTGCCTTTTCTATAGTAAATTATTCAAAAAATAATTTTTTACTGTCGCAAATTTTAATTGCGCCAGGGATTGCCTTTTCTATAGTAAATTATTCAAAAAATAATTTTTTTACTGTCGCAAATTTTAATTACGCCAGGGATTGCCTTTTCTATAGTAAATTTTTCAAAAAATAATTTTTTAATGTCGCAAATATTAAATACGCCAGGGATTGCCTTTTCTATAGTAAATTTTTCACAAATTAATTTTTTACTGTCGCAAATTTTAATTACGCCAGGGATTGCCTTTTCTATAGTAAATTTTGCAAAAAATAATTTTTTTACTGTCGCAAATTTTAAATACGCCAGGGATTGCCTTTTCTATAGTAAATTATTCAAAAAATAATTTTTTACTGTCGCAAATTTTAATTGCGCCAAGGATTGCCTTTTCTACAGTAAATTTTTCAAAATATTAATTTTTTTACTGTCGCAAATTTTAATTACGCCAGGGATTGCCTTTTCTATAGTAAATTTTTCAAAAAATAATTTTTAAATGTCGCAAATATTAAATACGCCAGGGATTGCCTTTTCTATAGTAAATTTTTCACAAATTAATTTTTTACTGTCGCAAATTTTAATTACGCCAGGGATTGCCTTTTCTATAGTAAATTTTTCAAAAAATAATTTTTTACTGTCGCAAATTTTAATTATGCCAGGGATTGCCTTTTCTATAGTAAATTTTTCAAAAATTAATTTTTTACTGTCGCAAATTTTAAATACGCCAGGGATTGCCTTTTCTATAGTAAATTATTCAAAAAATAATTTTATACTGTCGCAAATTTTAAATACGCCAGGGATTGCCTTTTCTATAGTAAATTTTGCAAAAAAATAATTTTTTTACTGTCGCAAATTGTAATTGCGCCAGGGATTACCTTTTCTGTAGTAAATTTTGCAAAAAATAATTTTTTACTGTCGCAAATTTTAAATACGCCAGAGATTGCCTTTTCTATAGTAAATTTTGCAAAAAATAATTTTTTACTGTCGCAAATTTTAAATACGCCAGGGGATTGCCTTTTTCTATAGTAAATTATTCAAAAAATAATTTTTTTACTGTCGCAAATTTTAATTGCGCCAGGGATTGCCTTTTCTATAGTAAATTATTCAAAAAATAATTTTTTTACTGTCGCAAATTTTAATTACGCCAGGGATTGCCTTTTCTATAGTAAATTTTTCAAAAAATAATTTTTTAATGTCGCAAATATTAAATACGCCAGGGATTGCCTTTTCTATAGTAAATTTTACACAAATTAATTTTTTACTGTCGCAAATTTTAATTACGCCAGGGATTGCCTTTTCTATAGTAAATTTTGCAAAAAATAATTTTTTACTGTCGCAAATTTTAAATACGCCAGGGATTGCCTTTTCTATAGTAAATTATTCAAAAAATAATTTTTTACTGTCGCAAATTTTAATTGCGCCAAGGATTGCCTTTTCTACAGTAAATTTTTCAAAATATTAATTTTTTACTGTCGAAAATTTTAATTGCGCCAGGGATTGCCTTTTCTATAGTAAATTATTCAAAAAATAATTTTTCTAATGTCGCAAATTTTAATTACGCCAGGGATTGCCTTTTCTATAGTAAATTATTCAAAAAATAATTTTCTACTGTCGCAAAATTTTAATTACGCCAGGGATTACCTTTTCTATAGTAAATTATTCAAAAAATAATTTTTTACTGTCGCAAATTTTAATTGCGCCAGGGATTGCCTTTTCTATAGTAAATTATTCAAAAAATAATTTTATACTGTCGCAAATTTTAAATACGCCAGGGATTGCCTTTTCTATAGTAAATTTTGCAAAAAAATAATTTTTTACTGTCGTAAATTGTAATTGCGCCAGGGATTACCTTTTCTATAGTAAATTTTGCAAAAAATAATTTTTTACTGTCGCAAATTTTAAATACGCCAGGGATTGCCTTTTCTATAGTAAATTTTGCAAAAAATAATTTTTTACTGTCGCAAATTTTAAATACGCCAGGGATTGCCTTTTCTATAGTAAATTATTCAAAAAATAATTTTTTACTGTCGCAAATTTTAATTGCGCCAGGGATTGCCTTTTCTACAGTAAATTTTTCAAAATATTAATTTTTTTACTGTCGAAAATTTTAATTACGCCAGGTATTGCCTTTTCTATAGTAAATTTTGCAAAAACTAATTTTTTACTGTTGCAAATTTTAATTGCGCCAGGGATTACCTTTTCTATAGTAAATTTTTCACAAATTAATTTTTTACTGTCGCAAATTTTAATTACGCCAGGGATTGCCTTTTCTATAGTAAATTTTTCAAAAAATAATTTTCTACTGTCGCAAATTTTAAATACGCCAGGGATTGCCTTTTATATAGTAAATTTTTCAAAAAATAATTTTATACTATCGCAAATTTTAATTACGCCAGGGATTGCCTTTCTATAGTAAATTATTCAAAAAATAATTATTTACTGTCGCAAATTTTAATTGCGCCAGGGATTGCCTTTTCTATAGTAAATTATTCAAAAAAATAATTTTTTACTGTCGCAAATTTTAACTAGGCCAGGGATTGCCTTTTCTATAGTAAATTTTTCAAAAAATAATTTTTTAATGTCGCAAATATTAAATACGCCAGGGATTGCCTTTTCTATAGTAAATTTTTCACAAATTAATTTTTTACTGTCGCAAATTTTAATTACGCCAGGGATTGCCTTTTTATAGTAAATTTTTCAAAAAATAATTTTCTACTGTCGCAAATTTTAAATACGCCAGGGATTGCCTTTTATATAGTAAATTTCTCAAAAATAATTTTATACTATCGCAAATTTTAATTACGCCAGGGATTGCCTTTTCTATAGGAAATTATTCAAAAAATAATTTTTTACTGTCGCAAATTTTAATTGCGCCAGGGATTGCCTTTTCTATAGTAAATTATTCAAAAAATAATTTTCTACTTTCCCAAATTTTAAATACGCCAGGGATTGCCTTTTCTATAGTAAATTATTCAAAAAATAATTTTCTACTGTCGCAAATTTTAATTACGCCAGGGATTGCCTTTTCTATAGTAAATTATTCAAAAAAATAATTTTTTACTGTCGCAAATTTTAATTGCGATAGGGATTGCCTTTTTCTATAGTAAATTTTTCAAAAAATAATTTTCTACTGTCGCAAATTTTAAATACGCCAGGGATTGCCTTTTATATAGTAAATTTTTCAAAAAATAGTTTTATACTGTCGCAAATTTTAATTACGCCAGGGATTGCCTTTTCTATTGTAAATTATTCAAAAAATAATTTTCTACTGTCGCAAATTTTAATTACGCCAGGGATTGCCTTTTCTATAGTAAATTATTCAAAAAATAATTTTTTACTATCGCAAATTTTAATTGCGCCAGGGATTGCCTTTTTCTATAGTAAATTATTCAAAAAATAATTTTATACTGTCGCAAATTTTAAATACGCCAGGGATTGCCTTTTCTATAGTAAATTTTGCAAAAAATAATTTTTTTACTGTCGCAAATTGTAACTGCTCCAGGGATTATCTTTTCTATAGTAAATTTTGCAAAAAATAATTTTTTACTGTCGCAAATTTTAAATACGCCAGGGATTGCGTTTTTCTATAGTAAATTTTGCAAAAAATAATTTTTTACTGTCGCAAATTTTAAATACGCCATTGATTGCCTTTTCTATAGTAAATTATTCAAAAAATAATTTTTTACTGTCGAAAATTTTAATTGCGCCAGGGATTGCCTTTTCTACAGTAAATTTTTCAAAATATTAATTTTTTACTGTCGAAAATTTTAATTGCGCCAGGGATTGCCTTTTCTATAGTAAATTATTCAAAAAACAATTTTCTACTGTCGCAAATTTTAATTACGCCAGGGATTGCCTTTTCTATAGTAAATTATTCAAAAAATAATTTTCTACTGTCGCAAATTTTAATTACGCCAGGGATTGCCTTTTCTATAGTAAATTATTCAAAAAATAATTTTTTACTGTCGCAAATTTTAATTGCGCCAGGGATTGCCCTTTCTATAGTAAATTATTCAAAAAATAATTTTATACTGTCGCAAATTTTAATTACGCCAGGTATTACCTTTTCTATAGTAAATTATTCAAAAAATAATTTTTTACTGTCGCAAATTTTAATTGCGCCAGGGATTGCATTTTCTATAGTAAATTATTCAAAAAATAATTTTTTACTGTCGCAAATTTCAAATCCGCCAGGGATTGCCTTTTCTATAGTAAATTATTCAAAAAATAATTTTTTACTATCGCAAGTTTTAATTGCGCCAGGGATTGCCTTTTCTACAGTAAATTTTGCAAAAAATAATTTTTTACTGTCGCAAATTTTAATTACGCCAAGGATTGCCTTTTCTATAGTAAACTTTTCAAAAAATAATTTCCTACTGTCGCAAATTTTAATTGCGCCAGGGATTGCCTTTCTACAGTAAATTTTTCAAAAAATAATTTTTTACTGTCGCAAATTGTAATTGCGCCAGGGATTACCTTTTCTATAGTAAATTTTTCAAAAAATAATTTTTTACTGTCGCAAATTTTAAATACGCCAGGGATTGCCTTTTCTACAGTAAATTATTCAAAAAATAATTTTTCTACTGTCGCAAATTTTAATTACGCCAGGGATTGCCTTTTCTATAGTAAATTATTCAAAAAATAATTTTTTACTGTCGCAAGTTTTAATTGCGCCAGGGATTGCCTTTTCTATAGTAAATTTTTCAAAAAATTATTTTCTACTGTCGCAAATTTTAAATACGCCAGGGATTGCCTTTTATATAGTAAATTTTTCAAAAAATAATTTTATACTGTCGCAAATTTTAATTGCGCCAGGGATTGCCTTTTCTATAGTAAATTTTTCAAAAAATAATTTTCTACTGTCGCAAATTTTAAATACGCCAGGGATTGCCTTTTCTACAGTAAATTTTGCAAAAAATAATTTTTTACTGTCGCAAAATTTTAATTGCGCCAGGATTGCCTTTTCTACAGTAAATTTTTCAAAAATTAATTTTATACTGTCGCAAATTTTAAGTACGCCAGGGATTGCCTTTTCTATAGTAAATTTTTCAAAAAATAATTTTTTACTGTCGCAAATTTTAAATACGCCAGGGATTGCCTTTTCTGTAGTAAATTTTTCAAAAAATAATTATCTACTGTCGCAAATTTTAAATACGCCAGGTATTGCCTTTTGTATAGTAAATTTTTCAAAAAATAATTTTATACTGTCGCAAAATTTTAATTACGCCAGGGATTGCCTTTTCTATAGTAAATTATTCAAAAAATAATTTTCTACTGTAGCAAATTTTAATTACGCCAGGGATTGCCTTTTCTATAGTAAATTATTCAAAAAAATAATTTTTTTACTGTCGCAAATTTTAAGTGCGCCAGGGATTGCCTTTTCTATAGTAAATTATTCAAAAAATAATTTTCAACTGTCGCAAATTTTAATTACGCCAGGGATTGCCTTTTCTATAGTAAATTATTCAAAAAATAATTTTTTACTCTCGCAAATTTCAATTTCGCCAGGTAAATTTTTCACAAATTAATTTTTTACTGTCGCAAATTTTAAATAGGCCAGGGATTGCCTTTTCTACAGTTAATTTTTCAAAAAATAATTGTTTTACTGTCGAAAATTTTAAATACGCCAGGGATTGCCTTTTCTATAGTAAATTATTCAAAAAATAATTTTTTACTGTCGCAAATTTTAAATATCCCAGGGATTGCTTTTCTATAGTAAATTTTCTCACAAATTAATTTCTTACTGTCGCAAATTTTAAATACGCCAGGGATTGCCTTTTCTATAGTAAATTATTCACAAAATAATTTTTTACTGTCGCAAATTTTAAATAGGCCAGAGATTGCCTTTTCTACAGTTAATGTTTCAAAAAATAATTTTTTTAATGTCGCAAATATTAAATACGCCAGGGATTGCCTTTTCTATAGTAAATTATTCAAAAATAATTTTTTACCGTCGAAAATTTTAATTGCGCCAGGGATTGCCTTTTCTATAGTAAATTATTCAAAAAATAATTTATTTCTGTCGCAAATTTTAAATACGCCAGGTATTGCCTTTTCTATAGTAAATTTTTCAAAAAATAATTTTTTAATGTCGCAAATATTAAATACGCCAGGATTGCCTTTTCTATAGTAAATTTTTCACAAATTAATTTTTTACTGTCGCAAATTTTAATTACGCCAGGGATTGCCTTTTCTATAGTAAATTTTTCAAAAAATAATTTTCTACTGTCGCAAATTTTAAATACGTCAGGGATTGCCTTTTATATAGTAAATTTTTCAAAAAATAATTTTATATTATCGCAAATTTTAATTACGCCAGGGATTGCCTTTTCTATAGTAAATTATTCAAAAAATAATTTTTTTACTGTCGCAAATTTTAATTGCGCTAGGGATTGCCTTTTCTATAGTAAATTATTCAAAAAATAATTTTCTACTGTCGCAAATTTTAAATTCGCCAGGGATTGCCTTTTCTATAGTAAATTATTCAAAAAATAATTTTCTACTGTCGCAAATTTTAATTACGCCAGGGATTGACTTTTCTATAGTAAATTATTCAAAAAATAATTTTTTTACTGTCGCAAATTTTAATTACGCCAGGGATTGCCTTTTCTATAGTAAATTATTCAAAAAATAAATTTCTACTGCCGCAAATTTTAATTGCGCCAGGGATTGCCTTTTATATAGTAAATTTTTCAAAAAATAATTTTATACTGTCGCAAATTTTAATTACGCCAGGGATTGCCTTTTCTATAGTAAATTATTCAAAAAATAATTTTCTACTGTCACAAATTTTAATTACGCCAGGGATTGCCTTTTCTATAGTAAATTATTCAAAAAATAATTTTTTACTGTCGCAAATTTTAATTGCGCCAGGGATTGCCTTTTCTATAGTAAATTATTCAAAAAATAATTTTATACTGTCGCAAATTTTAAAATACGCCAGGGATTGCCTTTTTTTATAGTAAATTTTGCAAAAAAAATAATTTTTTACTGTCGCAAATTGTAATTGCGCCAGGGATTACCTTTTCTATAGTAAATTTTGCAAAAAATAATTTTTTACTGTCGCAAATTTTAAATACGCCAGGGATTGCGTTTTCTATAGTAAATTTTGCAAAAAATAATTTTTTACTGTCGCAAATTTTAAATACGCCAGGGATTGCCTTTTCTATAGTAAATTATTCAAAAAATAATTTTTTACTGTCGCAAATTTTAATTGCGCCAGGGATTGCCTTTTCTACAGTAAATTTTTCAAAATATTAATTTTTTACTGTCGAAAATTTTAATTGCGCCAGGGATTGCCTTTTCTATAGTAAATTATTCAAAAAATAATTTTCTACTGTCGCAAATTTTAATTACGCCAGGGATTGCCTTTTCTATAGTAAATTATTCAAAAAATAATTTTCTACTGTCGCAAATTTTAATTACGCCAGGGATTGCCTTTTCTATAGTAAATTATTCAAAAAATAATTTTTTACTGTCGCAAATTTTAATTGCGCCAGGGATTGCCTTTTCTATAGTAAATTATTCAAAAAATAATTTTTATACTGTCGCAAATTTTAATTGCGCCAGGGATTGCCTTTTCTATAGTAAATTATTCAAAAAATAATTTTATACTGTCGCAAATTTTAATTACGCCAGGGATTGCCTTTTTCTATAGTAAATTATTCAAAAAATAATTTTTTTACTGTCGCAAATTTTAATTGCGCCAGGGATTGCCTTTTCTATAGTAAATTATTCAAAAAATAATTTTTTACTGTCACAAATTTCAAATCCGGATTGCCTTTTCTATAGTAAATTATTCAAAAAATAATTTTTTACTATCGCAAGTTTTAATTGCGCCAGGGATTGCCTTTTCTACAGTAAATTTTGCAAAAAATAATTTTTTACTGTCGCAAATTTTAATTACGCAGGGATTGCCTTTTCTATAGTAAACTTTTCAAAAATAATTTTCTACTGTCGCAAATTTTAATTGCGCCAGGGATTGCCTTTCTACAGTAAATTTTTCAAAAAATAATTTTTTACTGTCGCAAATTGTAATTGCGCCAGGGATTACCTTTTCTATAGTAAATTTTTCAAAAAATAATTTTTTACTGTCGCAAATTTTAAATACGCCAGGGATTGCCTTTTCTACAGTAAATTATTCAAAAAATAATTTTCTACTGTCGCAAATTTTAATTACGCCAGGGATTGACTTTTCTATAGTAAATTATTCAAAAAATAATTTTTTACTGTCGCAAATTTTAATTGCGCCAGGGATTGCCTTTTCTATAGTAAATTTTTCAAAAAATAAATTTCTACTGTCGCAAATTTTAAATACGCCAGGGATTGCCTTTTCTATAGTAAATTATTCAAAAAATAATTTTATACTGTCGCAAATTTTAATTACGCCAGGGATTGCCTTTTCTATAGTAAATTATTCAAAAAATAATTTTTTACTGTCGCAAATTTTAATTGCGCCAGGGATTGCCTTTTCTATAGTAAATTATTCAAAAAATAATTTTTTACTGTCGCAAATTTCAAATCCGCCAGGGATTGCCTTTTCTATAGTAAATTATTCAAAAACTAATTTTTTAATATCGCAAGTTTTAATTGCGCCAGGGATTGCCTTTTCTACAGTAAATTTTGCAAAAAATAATTTTTTACTGTCGCAAATTTTAATTACGCCAAGGATTGCCTTTTCTATAGGTAAACTTTTCAAAAAATAATTTTCTACTGTCGCAAATTTTAATTACGCCAGGGATTGCCTTTTCTATAGTAAATTATTCAAAAAATAATTTTTTACTATCGCAAATTTTAATTGCGCCAGGATTGCCTTTTCTATAGTAAATTATTCAAAAAATAATTTTTATACTGTCGCAAATTTTAAATACGCCAGGGATTGCCTTTTCTATAGTAAATTTTGCAAAAAATAATTTTTACTGTCGCAAATTTTAATTGCGCCAGGGATTGCCTTTTCTATAGTAAATTATTCAAAAATAAATTTTTTACTGTCGCAAATTTCAAATCCGCCAGGGATTGCCTTTTCTATAGTAAATTATTCAAAAAATAATTTTCAACTGTCGCAAATTTTAATTACGCCAGGGATTGCCTTTTCTATAGTAAATTATTCAAAAAATAATTTTTACTCTCGCAAATTTCAATTTCGCCAGGTAAATTTTTCACAAATTAATTTTTACTGTCGCAAATTTTAAATAGGCCAGGGATTGCCTTTTCTACAGTTAATTTTTCAAAAAATAATTGTTTACTGCCGAAAATTTTAAATACGCCAGGGATTGCCTTTTCTATAGTAAATTATTCAAAAATAATTTTTTACTGTCGCAAATTTTAAATATCCCAGGGATTGCTTTTCTATAGTAAATTACTCACAAATTAATTTCTTACTGTCGCAAATTTAAATACGCCAGGGATTGCCTTTTCTATAGTAAATTATTCAAAAAATAATTTTTTACTGTCGCAAATTTTAAATAGGCCAGGGATTGCCTTTTTCTACAGTTAATTTTTCAAAAAATAATTTTTTAATGTCGCAAATATTAAATACGCCAGGGATTGCCTTTTCTATAGTAAATTTTTCAAAAATAATTTTTTACTGTCGAAAATTTTAATTGCGCCAGGGATTGCCTTTTCTATAGTAAATTATTCAAGAAATAATTTTTTACTGTCGCAAATTTTAAATACGCCAGGGATTGCCTTTTCTATAGTAAATTATTCAAAAAATAATTTTATACTGTCGCAAATTTTAAATACGCCAGGGATTGCCTTTTCTATAGTAAATTTTGCAAAAAAATAATTTTTTACTGTCGCAAATTGTAATTGCGCCAGGGATTATCTTTTCTATAGTAAATTTTGCAAAAAATAATTTTTTACTGTCGCAAATTTTAAATACGCCAGGGATTTCGTTTTCTATAGTAAATTTTGCAAAAAATAATTTTTTACTGTTGCAAATTTTAAATACGCCAGGGATTGGCCTTTTCTATAGTAAATTATTCAAAAAATAATTTTTTACTGTCGCAAATTTAATTACGCCAGGGATTGCCTTTTCTACAGTAAATTTTTCAAAATATTAATTTTTTACTGTCGAAAATTTTAATTGCGCCAGGATTGCCTTTTCTATAGTAAATTATTCAAAAAATAATTTTTCTACTGTCGCAAATTTTAATTACGCCAGGGATTGCCTTTTCTATAGTAAACTTTTCAAAAAATAATTTTCTACTGTCGCAAATTTTAATTGCGCCAGGGATTGCCTTTCTACAGTAAATTTTTCAAAAAATAATTTTTTACTGTCGCAAATTGTAATTGCGCCAGGATTACCTTTTCTATAGTAAATTTTTCAAAAAATAATTTTTTACTGTCGCAAATTTTAAATACGCCAGGGATTGCCTTTTCTACAGTAAATTATTCAAAAATAATTTTCTACTGTCGCAAATTTTAATTACGCCAGGGATTGCCTTTTCTATAGTAAATTATTCAAAAAATAATTTTTTACTGTCGCAAGTTTTAATTGCGCCAGGGATTGCCTTTTCTATAGTAAATTTTTCAAAAAATAATTTTCTACTGTCGCAAATTTAAATACGCCAGGGATTGCCTTTTATATAGTAAATTTTCAAAAAATAATTTTATACTGTCGCAAATTTTAATTGCGCCAGGGATTGCCTTTTCTATAGTAAATTTTTCAAAAAAATAATTTTCTACTGTCGCAAATTTTAAATACGCCAGGGATTGCCTTTTCTACAGTAAATTTTGCAAAAAATAATTTTTCACTGTCGCAAATTTTAATTGCGCCCAGGGATTGCCTTTTCTACAGTAAATTTTTCAAAAATTAATTTTATATTGTCGCAAATTTTAAATACGCCAGGGATTGCCTTTTCTATAGTAAATTTTTCAAAAAATAATTTTTTACTGTCGCAAATTTTAAATACGCCAGGGATTGCCTTTTCTATAGTAAATTTTTCAAAAAATAATTCTCTACTGTCGCAAATTTTAAATACGCCAGGGATTGCCTTTTATATAGTAAATTTTTTCAAAAAATAATTTTATACTGTCGCAAATTTTTAATTACGCCAGGGATTGCCTTTTCTATAGTAAATTATTCAAAAAATAATTTTCTACTGTCGCAAATTTTAATTACGCCAGGGATTGCCTTTTCTATAGTAAATTATTCAACAAATAATTTTTTACTGTCGCAAATTTTAAGTGCGCCAGGGATTGCCTTTTCTATAGTAAATTATTCAAAAATAATTTTCAACTGTCGCAAATTTTAATAACGCCAGGGATTGCCTTTTCTATAGTAAATTATTCAAAAAATAATTTTTTACTCTCGCAAATTTCAATTTCGCCAGGTAAATTTTTCACAAATTAATTTTTTAACTGTCGCAAATTTTAAATAGGCCAGGGATTGCCTTTTCTACAGTTAATTTTTCAAAAAATAATTGTTTACTGCCGAAAATTTTAAATACGCCAGGGATTGCTTTTCTATAGTTAATTTTTCAAAAAATAATTTTTTACTGTCGCAAATTTTAAATAGGCCAGGGATTGCCTTTTCTACAGTTAATTTTCAAAAAATAATTTTTTAATGTCGCAAATATTAAATACGCCAGGGATTGCCTTTTCTATAGTAAATTATTTCAAAAAATAATTTTTTACTGTCGAAAATTTTAATTGCGCCAGGGATTGCCTTTTCTATAGTAAATTATTCAAAAAATAATTTTCAACTGTCGCAAATTTTAATTACGCCAGGGATTGCCTTTTCTATAGTAAATTATTCAAAAAATAATTTTTTACTGTCGCAAATTTTAAATACGCCAGGGATTGCCTTTTCTATAGTAAATTATTTAAAAAAATAATTTTTTACTGTCGCAAATTTTAAATACGCCAGGGATTGCCTTTTCTATAGTAAATTATTCAAAAAATAATTTTCTACAGTCGCAAATTTTAATTACGCCAGGGATTGCCTTTTCTATAGTAAATTATTCAAAAAATAATTTTTTACTGTCGCAAATTTTAAATACGCCAGGGATTGCCTTTTCTATAGTAAATTTTTCAAAAAATAATTTTTTACTGTCGCAAATTTTAATTGCGCCAGGGATTGCCTTTCTACAGTAAATTTTTCAAAAAATAATTTTTTACTGTCGCAAATTGTAATTGCGCCAGGGATTGCCTTTTCTATAGTAAAATTTTCAAAAAATAATTTTTTACTGTCGCAAATTTTAAATACGCCAGGGATTGCCTTTTCTATAGTAAATTATTCAAAAATAATTTTTTACTGTCGCAAATTTTAAATAAGCCAGGGATTGCCTTTTCTATAGTAAATTTTTCACAAATTAATTTTTTACTATCGTAAATTTTAATTACGCCAGGGATTGCCTTTTCTATAGTAAATTATTCAAAAAATAATTTTTTACTGTCGCAAATTTTAATTACGCCAGGGATTGCCTTTTCTATAGTAAATTATTCAAAAAATAATTTTTTACTGTCGCAAATTTCAAATGCGCCAGGGATTGCCTTTTCTACAGTAAATTTTGCAAAAAATAATTTTTTACTGTTGCAAATTTTAATTGCGCCAGGGATTGCCTTTTCTATAGTAAATTTTTCACAAATTAATTTTTTACTGTCGCAAATTTTAATTACGCTAGGATTGCCTTTTCTATAGTAAATTTTTCAACAAATAATTTTCTACTGTCGCAAATTTTAAATACGCCACGGATTGCCTTTTATATAGTAAATTTTTCAAAAAATAATTTTATACTGTCGCAAATTTTTAATTACGCAGGGATTGCCTTTTCTATGGTAAATTATTCAAAAAATAATTTTCTACTGTCGCAAATTTTAATTACGCCAGGGATTGCCTTTTCTATAGTAAATTATTCAAAAAATAATTTTTTACTGTCGCAAATTTTAATTGTGCCAGGGATTGCCTTTTCTATAGTAAATTATTCAAAAAATAATTTTCTACTGTCGCAAATTTTAATTACGCCAGGGGATTGCCTTTTCTATAGTAAATTATTCAAAAAATAATTTTTTACTGTCGCAAATTTCAAATCCGCCAGGGATTGCCTTTTCTATAGTAAATTATTCAAAAAATAATTTTTTACTATCGCAAGTTTTAATTGCGCCAGGGATTGCCTTTTCTACAGTAAATTTTGCAAAAAATAATTTTTTACTGTTGCAAATTTTAATTGCGCCAGGGATTGCCTTTTCTATAGTAAATTTTTCACAAATTAATTTTTACTGTCGCAAATTTTAATTAAGCCAGGGATTGCATTTTCTATAGTAAGTTTTTCAAAAATTAATTTTTTACTGTCGACAATTTTAATTACGCCAGGGATTGCCTTTTCTATAGTAAATTATTCAAAAAATAATTTTTTACTGTCGCAAATTTTAATTGCGCCAGGGATTGCCTTTTCTATAGTAAACTTTTCAAAAAATAATTTTCTACTGTCGCAAATTTTAATTGCGCCAGGGATTGCCTTTCTACAGTAAATTTTTCAAAAAATAATTTTTTACTGGTCGCAAATTGTAATTGCCCAGGGATTACCTTTTCTATAGTAAATTTTTCAAAAAATAATTTTTTACTGTCGCAAATTTTAATTGCGCCAGGGATTGCCTTTTCTATAGTAAATTATTCAAAAAATAATTTTCTACTGTCGCAAATTTTAATTACGCAAGGGATTGCATTTCTATAGTAAATTATTCAAAAAATAATTTTTTACTATCGCAAGTTTTAATTGCGCCAGGGATTGCCTTTTCTACAGTAAATTTTGCAAAAAATAATTTTTTACTGTTGCAAATTTTAATTACGCCAGGGATTGCCTTTTCTATAGTAAGTTATTCAAAAAATAATTTTCTACTGTCGCAAATTTTAATTACGCCAGGGATTTGCCTTTTCTATAGTAATTATTCAAAAAATAATTTTTTACTGTCGCAAATTTCAAATCCGCCAGGGATTGCCTTTTCTATAATAAATTATTCAAAAAATAATTTTTTTACTATCGCGAGTTTAAATTGCTGCCAGGGATTGCCTTTTCTACAGTAAATTTTGCAAAAAATAATTTTTTTACTGTTGCAAATTTTAATTGCGCCAGGGATTGCCTTTTCTATAGTAAATTTTTCACAAATTAATTTTTTATTGTCGCAAATTTTAATTACGCCAGGGATTGCCTTTTCTATAGTAAATTATTCAAAAAATAATTTTCTACTGTCGCAAATTTTAATTACGCCAGGGATTGCCTTTTCTATAGTAAATTATTCAAAAAATAATTTTTTACTGTCGCAAAATTTCAAATCCGCCAGGTATTGCCTTTTCTATAGTAAATTATTCAAAAAATAATTTTTACTGTCGCAATTTTAATTGCGCCAGGGATTGCCTTTTTCTATTGTAAACTTTTCAAAAAAATAATTTCTACCTGTCGCAAATTTTAATTGCGCCAGGGATTGCCTTTCTACAGTAAATTTTTCAAAAAATAATTTTTTACTGTCGCAAATTGTAATTGCCCAGGGATTACCTTTTCTATAGTAAATTATTCCAAAAAATAATTTTTTACTGTCGCAAATTTTAATTGCGGCAGGATTGCCTTTTCTATAGTAAATTATTCAAAAAATAATTTTCTACTGTCGCAAATTTTAATTACGCCAGGGATTGCCTTTTCTATAGTTAAATTATTCAAAAAATAATTTTTACTATCGCAAGTTTTAATTGCGCCAGGGATTGCCTTTTCTACAGTAAATTTTGCAAAAAATAATTTTTTTACTGTTGCAAATTTTAATTGCGCCAGGGATTGCCTTTTCTATAGTAAGTTATTCAAAAAATAATTTTCTACTGTCGCAAATTTTTAATTACGCCATGGATTGCCTTTTCTATAGTAAATTATTCAAAACTAATTTTTTACGGTCGCAAATTTCAAATCCGCCAGGGATTGCCTTTTCTATAGTAAATTATTCAAAAATAATTTTTTAATATCGCGAGTTTTAATTGCGCCAGGGATTGCCTTTTCTACAGTAAATTTTGCAAAAAATAATTTTTTACTGTTGCAAATTTTAATTGCGCCAGGGATTGCCTTTTCTATAGTAAATTTTTCACAAATTAATGTTTTATTGTCGCAAATTTTAATTACGCCAGGGATTGCCTTTTCTATAGTAAATTATTCAAAAAATAATTTTCTGCTGTCGCAAATTTTAATTACGCCAGTGATTGCCTTTTCTATAGTAAATTATTCAAAAAAGAATTTTTTACTGTCGCAAATTTCAAATCCGCCAGGTATTGCCTTTTCTATAGTAAATTATTCAAAAAATAATTTTTTACTATCGCAAGTTTTAACTGCGCCAGGGATTGCCTTTTCTACAGTAAATTTTGCAAAAAATAATTTTTTACTGTCGCAAATTTTAATTGCGCCAGGGATTGCCTTTTCTTATAGTAAACTTTTCAAAAAAATAATTCTTCTACTGTCGCAAATTTTAATTGCGACTAGGGATTGCCTTTTCTACAGTAAATTTTTCAAAAACTAATTTTTAACTGTCGCAAAATTTTAAATACGCCAGGGATTGCCTTTTCTATAGTAAATTATTCAAAAAATAATTTTTTACTGTCGCAAATTTCAAATCCGCCAGGGATTGCCTTTTCTATAGTAAATTATTCAAAAAATAATTTTCTACTGTCGCAAAATTTTAATTACGCCAGGGATTGCCTTTTCTATAGTAAATTATTCAAAAAATAATTTTCTACTGTTGCAAATTTAATTACGCCAGGGATTGCCTTTTCTATAGTAAACTTTTCAAAAAATAATTTTCTTCTGTCGCAAATTTTAATTGAGCCAGGTATTGCCTTTCTACAGTAAATTTTTCAAAAAATAATTTTTTACTGTGGCAAATTTTAATTACGCCAGGGATTGCCTTTTCCTATAGTAAATTATTCAAAAAATAATTTTTTACTGTCGCAAATTTCAAATCCGCCAGGGATTGCCTTTTCTATAGTAAATTATTCAAAAAATAATTTTCTACTGTCGCAAATTTTAATTACGCCAGGATTGCCTTTTTCTATATAGTAAATTATTCAAAAAATAATTTCTCTACTGTCGCAAATCTTAATTACGCCAGGGATTGTCTTTTCTATAGTAAAATTATTCAAAAAATAATTTTTCAACTGTCGCAAATTATAATTAAGCCAGGGATTGCCTTTTCTATAGTAAATTATTCAAAAAATAATTTTTTACTCTCGCAAATTTCAATTTCGCCAGGTAAATTTTTCACAAATTATTTTTTTACTGTCGCAAATTTCAAATCCGCCAGGGATTGCCTTTTCTATAGTAAATTATTCAAAAAATAATTTTTTACTATCGCAAATTTTAATTACGCCAGGGATTGCCTTTCAAAAAATAATTTTCTTCTGTCGCAAATTTTAATTGAGACAGGGATTGCCTTTCTACAGTAAATTTTTCAAAAAATAATTTTTTACTGTGGCAAATTTTAATTACGCCAGGGATTGCCTTTTCTATAGTAAATTATTCAAAAAATAATTTTTTACTGTCGCAAATTTCAAATCCGCCAGGGATTGCCTTTTCTATAGTAAATTATTCAAAAAATAATTTTCTACTGTCGCAAATTTTAATTACGCCAGGGATTGCCTTTTCTATGGTAAATTATTCAAAAAATAATTTTCTACTGTCGCAAATTTTAATTACGCCAGGGATTGCCTTTTCTATAGTAAATTATTCAAAAAATAATTTTTTACTGTCGCAAATTTTAATTGTGCCAGGGATTGCCTTTTCTATAGTAAATTATTCAAAAAATAATTTTCTACTGTCGCAAATTTTAATTACGCCAGGGATTGCCTTTTCTATAGTAAATTATTCAAAAAATAATTTTTTACTGTCGCAAATTTCAAATCCGCCAGGTATTGCCTTTTCTATAGTAAATTATTCAAAAAATAATTTTTTACTATCGCAAGTTTTCATTGCGCCAGGGATTGCCTTTTCTACAGTAAATTTTGCAAAAAATAATTTTTTACTGTTGCAAATTTTAATTGCGCCAGGGATTGCCTTTTCTATAGTAAATTTTTCACAAATTAATTATTTACTGTCGCAAATTTTAATTAAGCCAGGGATTGCCTTTTCTATAGTAAGTTTTTCAAAAAATAATTTTTTACTGTCGCCAATTTTAATTACGCCAGGGATTGCCTTTTCTATAGTAAATTATTCAAAAAATAATTTTTTACTGTCGCAAATTTTAATTGCGCCAGGGATTGCCTTTTCTATAGTAAACTTTCAAAAAATAATTTTCTACTGTCGCAAATTTTAATTGCGCCAGGGATTGCCTTTCTACAGTAAATTTTTCAAAAAAATAATTTTTTACTGTCGCAAATTTTAATTGCCCAGGGATTACCTTTTCTATAGTAAATTTTTCAAAAAATAATTTTTTACTGTCGCAAATTTTAATTGCGCCAGGGATTGCCTTTTCTATAGTAAATTATTCAAAAAATAATTTTCTACTGTCGCAAATTTTAATTACGCAAGGGATTGCCTTTTCTACAGTAAATTTTTCAAAAAATAATTTTTTACTGTCGCAAATTTTAATTGCCCAGGGATTACCTTTTCTATAGTAAATTTTTCAAAAAATAATTTTTTACTGTCGCAAATTTTAATTGCGCCAGGGATTGCCTTTTCTATAGTAAATTATTCAAAAAATAATTTTCTACTGTCGCAAATTTTAATTACGCAAGGGATTGCCTTTTCTATAGTAAATTATTCAAAAAATAATTTTTTACTATCGCAAGTTTTAATTGCGCCAGGGATTGCCTTTTCTACAGTAAGTTTTTCAAAAAATAATTTTTTACTGTCGCCAATTTTAATTACGCCAGGGATTGCCTTTTCTATAGTAAATTATTCAAAAAATAATTTTTTACTGTCGCAAATTTTAATTGCGCCAGGGATTGCCTTTTCTATAGTAAACTTTTCAAAAAATAATTTTCTACTGTCGCAAATTTTAATTGCGCCAGGGATTGCCTTTCTACAGTAAATTTTTCAAAAAATAATTTTTTACTGTCGCAAATTTTAATTGCCCAGGGATTACCTTTTCTATAGTAAATTTTTCAAAAAATAATTTTTTACTGTCGCAAATTTTAATTGCGCCAGGGATTGCCTTTTCTATAGTAAACTTTTCAAAAAATAATTTTCTACTGTCGCAAATTTTAATTGCGCCAGGGATTGCCTTTCTACAGTAAATTTTTCAAAAAATAATTTTTTACTGTCGCAAATTTTAATTGCCCAGGGATTACCTTTTCTATAGTAAATTTTTCAAAAAATAATTTTTTACTGTCGCAAATTTTAATTGCGCCAGGGATTGCCTTTCTACAGTAAATTTTTCAAAAAATAATTTTTTACTGTCGCAAATTTTAATTGCCCAGGGATTACCTTTTCTATAGTAAATTTTTCAAAAAATAATTTTTTACTGTCGCCAATTTTAATTGCGCCAGGGATTGCCTTTTCTATAGTAAATTATTCAAAAAATAATTTTCTACTGTCGCAAATTTTAATTACGCAAGGGATTGCCTTTTCTATAGTAAATTATTCAAAAAATAATTTTTTACTATCGCAAGTTTTAATTGCGCCAGGGATTGCCTTTTCTACAGTAAATTTTGCAAAAAATAATTTTCTACTGTTGCAAATTTTAATTACGCCAGGGATTGCCTTTTCTATAGTAAACTTTTCAAAAAATAATTTTCTTCTGTCGCAAATTTTAATTGAGCCAGGTATTGCCTTTCTACAGTAAATTTTTCAAAAAATAATTTTTTACTGTGGCAAATTTTAATTACGCCAGGGATTGCCTTTTCTATAGTAAATTATTCAAAAAATAATTTTTTACTGTCGCAAATTTCAAATCCGCCAGGGATTGCCTTTTCTATAGTAAATTATTCAAAAAATAATTTTCTACTGTCGCAAATTTTAATTACGCCAGGGATTGCCTTTTCTATAGTAAATTATTCAAAAAATAATTTTCTACTGTCGCAAATCTTAATTACGCCAGGGATTGTCTTTTCTATAGTAAATTATTCAAAAAATAATTTTCAACTGTCGCAAATTTTAATTAAGCCAGGGATTGCCTTTTCTATAGTAAATTATTCAAAAAATAATTTTTTACTCTCGCAAATTTCAATTTCGCCAGGTAAATTTTTCACAAATTATTTTTTTACTGTCGCAAATTTCAAATCCGCCAGGGATTGCCTTTTCTATAGTAAATTATTCAAAAAATAATTTTTTACTATCGCAAATTTTAATTACGCCAGGGATTGCCTTTCAAAAAATAATTTTCTTCTGTCGCAAATTTTAATTGAGACAGGGATTGCCTTTCTACAGTAAATTTTTCAAAAAATAATTTTTTACTGTGGCAAATTTTAATTACGCCAGGGATTGCCTTTTCTATAGTAAATTATTCAAAAAATAATTTTTTACTGTCGCAAATTTCAAATCCGCCAGGGATTGCCTTTTCTATAGTAAATTATTCAAAAAATAATTTTCTACTGTCGCAAATTTTAATTACGCCAGGGATTGCCTTTTCTATGGTAAATTATTCAAAAAATAATTTTCTACTGTCGCAAATTTTAATTACGCCAGGGATTGCCTTTTCTATAGTAAATTATTCAAAAAATAATTTTTTACTGTCGCAAATTTTAATTGTGCCAGGGATTGCCTTTTCTATAGTAAATTATTCAAAAAATAATTTTCTACTGTCGCAAATTTTAATTACGCCAGGGATTGCCTTTTCTATAGTAAATTATTCAAAAAATAATTTTTTACTGTCGCAAATTTCAAATCCGCCAGGTATTGCCTTTTCTATAGTAAATTATTCAAAAAATAATTTTTTACTATCGCAAGTTTTCATTGCGCCAGGGATTGCCTTTTCTACAGTAAATTTTGCAAAAAATAATTTTTTACTGTTGCAAATTTTAATTGCGCCAGGGATTGCCTTTTCTATAGTAAATTTTTCACAAATTAATTATTTACTGTCGCAAATTTTAATTAAGCCAGGGATTGCCTTTTCTATAGTAAGTTTTTCAAAAAATAATTTTTTACTGTCGCCAATTTTAATTACGCCAGGGATTGCCTTTTCTATAGTAAATTATTCAAAAAATAATTTTTTACTGTCGCAAATTTTAATTGCGCCAGGGATTGCCTTTTCTATAGTAAACTTTTCAAAAAATAATTTTCTACTGTCGCAAATTTTAATTGCGCCAGGGATTGCCTTTCTACAGTAAATTTTTCAAAAAATAATTTTTTACTGTCGCAAATTTTAATTGCCCAGGGATTACCTTTTCTATAGTAAATTTTTCAAAAAATAATTTTTTACTGTCGCAAATTTTAATTGCGCCAGGGATTGCCTTTTCTATAGTAAATTATTCAAAAAATAATTTTCTACTGTCGCAAATTTTAATTACGCAAGGGATTGCCTTTTCTATAGTAAATTATTCAAAAAATAATTTTTTACTATCGCAAGTTTTAATTGCGCCAGGGATTGCCTTTTCTACAGTAAATTTTGCAAAAAATAATTTTTTACTGTTGCAAATTTTAATTACGCCAGGGATTGCCTTTTCTATAGTAAGTTATTCAAAAAATAATTTTCTACTGTCGCAAATTTTAATTACGCCAGGGATTGCCTTTTCTATAGTAAATTATTCAAAAAATAATTTTTTACTGTCGCAAATTTCAAATCCGCCAGGGATTGCCTTTTCTATAATAAATTATTCAAAAAATAATTTTTTACTATCGCGAGTTTAAATTGCGCCAGGGATTGCCTTTTCTACAGTAAATTTTGCAAAAAATAATTTTTTACTGTTGCAAATTTTAATTGCGCCAGGGATTGCCTTTTCTATAGTAAATTTTTCACAAATTAATTTTTTATTGTCGCAAATTTGAATTACGCCAGGGATTGCCTTTTCTATAGTAAATTATTCAAAAAATAATTTTCTGCTGTCGCAAATTTTAATTACGCCAGGGATTGCCTTTTCTATAGTAAATTATTCAAAAAATAATTTTTTACTGTCGCAAATTTCAAATCCGCCAGGTATTGCCTTTTCTATAGTAAATTATTCAAAAAATAATTTTTTACTATCGCAAGTTTTAATTGCCCCAGGGATTGCCTTTTCTACAGTAAATTTTGCAAAAAATCATTTTTTACTGTCGCAAATTTTAATTGCGCCAGGGATTGCCTTTTCTATAGTAAACTTTTCAAAAATATAATTTTCTACTGTCGCAAATTTTAATTGCGCCAGGGATTGCCTTTTCTACAGTAAATTTTTCAAAAACTAATTTTCAACTGTCGCAAATTTTAAATACGCCAGGGATTGCCTTTTCTATAGTAAATTATTCAAAAAATAATTTTTTACTAACGCAAGTTTTAATTGCGCCAAGGATTGCCATTTCTACAGTAAATTTTGCAAAAAATAATTTTTTACTGTTGCAAATTTTAATTGCGCCAGGGATTGCCTTTTCTATAGTAAATTTTTCACAAATTAATTTTTTACTGTCGCAAATTTTAATTACGCCAGGGATTGCCTTTTCTATAGTAAATTTTTCAAAAAATAATTTTTTACTGTCGCATATTTTAATTACGCCAGGGATTGCCTTTTCTATAGTAAATTATTTAAAAAAATAATTTTTTACTGTCGCAAATTTTAATTGCGCCAGGGATTGCCTTTTCTATAGTAAATTATTCAAAAAATAATTTTTACTGTCGCAAATTTTAATTGCGCCAGGGATTGCCTTTTCTATTGTAAACTTTTCAAAAAATAATTTTCTACTGTTGCAAATTTTAATTGCGCCAGGGATTGCCTTTTCTATAGTAAATTTTTCACAAATTAATTTTTTACTGTCGCAAATTTTAATTACGCCAGGGATTGCCTTTTCTATAGTAAATTATTCAAAAAATAATTTTCTACTGTCGCAAATTTTAATTACGCCAGGGATTGCCTTTTCTATAGTAAATTATTCAAAAAATAATTTTCTACTGTCGCAAATCTTAATTACGCCAGGGATTGTCTTTTCTATAGTAAATTATTCAAAAAATAATTTTCAACTGTCGCAAATTTTAATTAAGCCAGGGATTGCCTTTTCTATAGTAAATTATTCAAAAAATAATTTTTTACTCTCGCAAATTTCAATTTCGCCAGGTAAATTTTTCACAAATTATTTTTTTACTGTCGCAAATTTCAAATCCGCCAGGGATTGCCTTTTCTATAGTAAATTATTCAAAAAATAATTTTTTACTATCGCAAATTTTAATTACGCCAGGGATTGCCTTTCAAAAAATAATTTTCTTCTGTCGCAAATTTTAATTGAGACAGGGATTGCCTTTCTACAGTAAATTTTTCAAAAAATAATTTTTTACTGTGGCAAATTTTAATTACGCCAGGGATTGCCTTTTCTATAGTAAATTATTCAAAAAATAATTTTTTACTGTCGCAAATTTCAAATCCGCCAGGGATTGCCTTTTCTATAGTAAATTATTCAAAAAATAATTTTCTACTGTCGCAAATTTTAATTACGCCAGGGATTGCCTTTTCTATGGTAAATTATTCAAAAAATAATTTTCTACTGTCGCAAATTTTAATTACGCCAGGGATTGCCTTTTCTATAGTAAATTATTCAAAAAATAATTTTTTACTGTCGCAAATTTTAATTGTGCCAGGGATTGCCTTTTCTATAGTAAATTATTCAAAAAATAATTTTCTACTGTCGCAAATTTTAATTACGCCAGGGATTGCCTTTTCTATAGTAAATTATTCAAAAAATAATTTTTTACTGTCGCAAATTTCAAATCCGCCAGGTATTGCCTTTTCTATAGTAAATTATTCAAAAAATAATTTTTTACTATCGCAAGTTTTCATTGCGCCAGGGATTGCCTTTTCTACAGTAAATTTTGCAAAAAATAATTTTTTACTGTTGCAAATTTTAATTGCGCCAGGGATTGCCTTTTCTATAGTAAATTTTTCACAAATTAATTATTTACTGTCGCAAATTTTAATTAAGCCAGGGATTGCCTTTTCTATAGTAAGTTTTTCAAAAAATAATTTTTTACTGTCGCCAATTTTAATTACGCCAGGGATTGCCTTTTCTATAGTAAATTATTCAAAAAATAATTTTTTACTGTCGCAAATTTTAATTGCGCCAGGGATTGCCTTTTCTATAGTAAACTTTTCAAAAAATAATTTTCTACTGTCGCAAATTTTAATTGCGCCAGGGATTGCCTTTCTACAGTAAATTTTTCAAAAAATAATTTTTTACTGTCGCAAATTTTAATTGCCCAGGGATTACCTTTTCTATAGTAAATTTTTCAAAAAATAATTTTTTACTGTCGCAAATTTTAATTGCGCCAGGGATTGCCTTTTCTATAGTAAATTATTCAAAAAATAATTTTCTACTGTCGCAAATTTTAATTACGCAAGGGATTGCCTTTTCTACAGTAAATTTTTCAAAAAATAATTTTTTACTGTCGCAAATTTTAATTGCCCAGGGATTACCTTTTCTATAGTAAATTTTTCAAAAAATAATTTTTTACTGTCGCAAATTTTAATTGCGCCAGGGATTGCCTTTTCTATAGTAAATTATTCAAAAAATAATTTTCTACTGTCGCAAATTTTAATTACGCAAGGGATTGCCTTTTCTATAGTAAATTATTCAAAAAATAATTTTTTACTATCGCAAGTTTTAATTGCGCCAGGGATTGCCTTTTCTACAGTAAGTTTTTCAAAAAATAATTTTTTACTGTCGCCAATTTTAATTACGCCAGGGATTGCCTTTTCTATAGTAAATTATTCAAAAAATAATTTTTTACTGTCGCAAATTTTAATTGCGCCAGGGATTGCCTTTTCTATAGTAAACTTTTCAAAAAATAATTTTCTACTGTCGCAAATTTTAATTGCGCCAGGGATTGCCTTTCTACAGTAAATTTTTCAAAAAATAATTTTTTACTGTCGCAAATTTTAATTGCCCAGGGATTACCTTTTCTATAGTAAATTTTTCAAAAAATAATTTTTTACTGTCGCAAATTTTAATTGCGCCAGGGATTGCCTTTTCTATAGTAAACTTTTCAAAAAATAATTTTCTACTGTCGCAAATTTTAATTGCGCCAGGGATTGCCTTTCTACAGTAAATTTTTCAAAAAATAATTTTTTACTGTCGCAAATTTTAATTGCCCAGGGATTACCTTTTCTATAGTAAATTTTTCAAAAAATAATTTTTTACTGTCGCAAATTTTAATTGCGCCAGGGATTGCCTTTCTACAGTAAATTTTTCAAAAAATAATTTTTTACTGTCGCAAATTTTAATTGCCCAGGGATTACCTTTTCTATAGTAAATTTTTCAAAAAATAATTTTTTACTGTCGCAAATTTTAATTGCGCCAGGGATTGCCTTTTCTATAGTAAATTATTCAAAAAATAATTTTCTACTGTCGCAAATTTTAATTACGCAAGGGATTGCCTTTTCTATAGTAAATTATTCAAAAAATAATTTTTTACTATCGCAAGTTTTAATTGCGCCAGGGATTGCCTTTTCTACAGTAAATTTTGCAAAAAATAATTTTCTACTGTTGCAAATTTTAATTACGCCAGGGATTGCCTTTTCTATAGTAAACTTTTCAAAAAATAATTTTCTTCTGTCGCAAATTTTAATTGAGCCAGGTATTGCCTTTCTACAGTAAATTTTTCAAAAAATAATTTTTTACTGTGGCAAATTTTAATTACGCCAGGGATTGCCTTTTCTATAGTAAATTATTCAAAAAATAATTTTTTACTGTCGCAAATTTCAAATCCGCCAGGGATTGCCTTTTCTATAGTAAATTATTCAAAAAATAATTTTCTACTGTCGCAAATTTTAATTACGCCAGGGATTGCCTTTTCTATAGTAAATTATTCAAAAAATAATTTTCTACTGTCGCAAATCTTAATTACGCCAGGGATTGTCTTTCTATAGTAAATTATTCAAAAAATAATTTTCAACTGTCGCAAATTTTAATTAAGCCAGGGATTGCCTTTTCTATAGTAAATTATTCAAAAAATAATTTTTTACTCTCGCAAATTTCAATTTCGCCAGGTAAATTTTTCACAAATTATTTTTTTACTGTCGCAAATTTCAAATCCGCCAGGGATTGCCTTTTCTATAGTAAATTATTCAAAAAATAATTTTTTACTATCGCAAATTTTAATTACGCCAGGGATTGCCTTTCAAAAAATAATTTTCTTCTGTCGCAAATTTTAATTGAGACAGGGATTGCCTTTCTACAGTAAATTTTTTCAAAAAATAATTTTTTACTGTGGCAAATTTTAATTACGCCAGGGATTGCCTTTTCTATAGTAAATTATTCAAAAAATAATTTTTTACTGTCGCAAATTTCAAATCCGCCAGGGATTGCCTTTTCTATAGTAAATTATTCAAAAAATAATTTTCTACTGTCGCAAATTTTAATTACGCCAGGGATTGCCTTTTCTATGGTAAATTATTCAAAAAATAATTTTCTACTGTCGCAAATTTTAATTACGCCAGGGATTGCCTTTTCTATAGTAAATTATTCAAAAAATAATTTTTTACTGTCGCAAATTTTAATTGTGCCAGGGATTGCCTTTTCTATAGTAAATTATTCAAAAAATAATTTTCTACTGTCGCAAATTTTAATTACGCCAGGGATTGCCTTTTCTATAGTAAATTATTCAAAAAATAATTTTTTACTGTCGCAAATTTCAAATCCGCCAGGTATTGCCTTTTCTATAGTAAATTATTCAAAAAATAATTTTTTACTATCGCAAGTTTTCATTGCGCCAGGGATTGCCTTTTCTACAGTAAATTTTGCAAAAAATAATTTTTTACTGTTGCAAATTTTAATTGCGCCAGGGATTGCCTTTTCTATAGTAAATTTTTCACAAATTAATTATTTACTGTCGCAAATTTTAATTAAGCCAGGGATTGCCTTTTCTATAGTAAGTTTTTCAAAAAATAATTTTTTACTGTCGCCAATTTTAATTACGCCAGGGATTGCCTTTTCTATAGTAAATTATTCAAAAAATAATTTTTTACTGTCGCAAATTTTAATTGCGCCAGGGATTGCCTTTTCTATAGTAAACTTTTCAAAAAATAATTTTCTACTGTCGCAAATTTTAATTGCGCCAGGGATTGCCTTTCTACAGTAAATTTTTCAAAAAATAATTTTTTACTGTCGCAAATTTTAATTGCCCAGGGATTACCTTTTCTATAGTAAATTTTTCAAAAAATAATTTTTTACTGTCGCAAATTTTAATTGCGCCAGGGATTGCCTTTTCTATAGTAAATTATTCAAAAAATAATTTTCTACTGTCGCAAATTTTAATTACGCAAGGGATTGCCTTTTCTATAGTAAATTATTCAAAAAATAATTTTTTACTATCGCAAGTTTTAATTGCGCCAGGGATTGCCTTTTCTACAGTAAATTTTGCAAAAAATAATTTTTTACTGTTGCAAATTTTAATTACGCCAGGGATTGCCTTTTCTATAGTAAGTTATTCAAAAAATAATTTTCTACTGTCGCAAATTTTAATTACGCCAGGGATTGCCTTTTCTATAGTAAATTATTCAAAAAATAATTTTTTACTGTCGCAAATTTCAAATCCGCCAGGGATTGCCTTTTCTATAATAAATTATTCAAAAAATAATTTTTTACTATCGCGAGTTTAAATTGCGCCAGGGATTGCCTTTTCTACAGTAAATTTTGCAAAAAATAATTTTTTACTGTTGCAAATTTTAATTGCGCCAGGGATTGCCTTTTCTATAGTAAATTTTTCACAAATTAATTTTTTATTGTCGCAAATTTGAATTACGCCAGGGATTGCCTTTTCTATAGTAAATTATTCAAAAAATAATTTTCTGCTGTCGCAAATTTTAATTACGCCAGGGATTGCCTTTTCTATAGTAAATTATTCAAAAAATAATTTTTTACTGTCGCAAATTTCAAATCCGCCAGGTATTGCCTTTTCTATAGTAAATTATTCAAAAAATAATTTTTTACTATCGCAAGTTTTAATTGCCCCAGGGATTGCCTTTTCTACAGTAAATTTTGCAAAAAATCATTTTTTACTGTCGCAAATTTTAATTGCGCCAGGGATTGCCTTTTCTATAGTAAACTTTTCAAAAAATAATTTTCTACTGTCGCAAATTTTAATTGCGCCAGGGATTGCCTTTTCTACAGTAAATTTTTCAAAAACTAATTTTCAACTGTCGCAAATTTTAAATACGCCAGGGATTGCCTTTTCTATAGTAAATTATTCAAAAAATAATTTTTTACTAACGCAAGTTTTAATTGCGCCAAGGATTGCCATTTCTACAGTAAATTTTGCAAAAAATAATTTTTTACTGTTGCAAATTTTAATTGCGCCAGGGATTGCCTTTTCTATAGTAAATTTTTCACAAATTAATTTTTTACTGTCGCAAATTTTAATTACGCCAGGGATTGCCTTTTCTATAGTAAATTTTTCAAAAAATAATTTTTTACTGTCGCATATTTTAATTACGCCAGGGATTGCCTTTTCTATAGTAAATTATTTAAAAAAATAATTTTTTACTGTCGCAAATTTTAATTGCGCCAGGGATTGCCTTTTCTATAGTAAATTATTCAAAAAATAATTTTTACTGTCGCAAATTTTAATTGCGCCAGGGATTGCCTTTTCTATTGTAAACTTTTCAAAAAATAATTTTCTACTGTCGCAAATTTTAATTGCGCCAGGGATTGCCTTTCTACAGTAAATTTTTCAAAAAATAATTTTTTACTGTCGCAAATTGTAATTGCCCAGGGATTACCTTTTCTATAGTAAATTATTCAAAAAATAATTTTTTACTGTCGCAAATTTTAATTGCGGCAGGGATTGCCTTTTCTATAGTAAATTATTCAAAAAATAATTTTCTACTGTCGCAAATTTTAATTACGCCAGGGATTGCCTTTTCTATAGTAAATTATTCAAAAAATAATTTTTTACTATCGCAAGTTTTAATTGCGCCAGGGATTGCCTTTTCTACAGTAAATTTTGCAAAAAATAATTTTTTACTGTTGCAAATTTTAATTGCGCCAGGGATTGCCTTTTCTATAGTAAGTTATTCAAAAAATAATTTTCTACTGTCGCAAATTTTAATTACGCCATGGATTGCCTTTTCTATAGTAAATTATTCAAAAAATAATTTTTTACGGTCGCAAATTTCAAATCCGCCAGGGATTGCCTTTTCTATAGTAAATTATTCAAAAAATAATTTTTTAATATCGCGAGTTTTAATTGCGCCAGGGATTGCCTTTTCTACAGTAAATTTTGCAAAAAATAATTTTTTACTGTTGCAAATTTTAATTGCGCCAGGGATTGCCTTTTCTATAGTAAATTTTTCACAAATTAATTTTTTATTGTCGCAAATTTTAATTACGCCAGGGATTGCCTTTTCTATAGTAAATTATTCAAAAAATAATTTTCTACTGTCGCAAATTTTAATTACGCCAGTGATTGCCTTTTCTATAGTAAATTATTCAAAAAATAATTTTTTACTGTCGCAAATTTCAAATCCGCCAGGTATTGCCTTTTCTATAGTAAATTATTCAAAAAATAATTTTTTACTATCGCAAGTTTTAACTGCGCCAGGGATTGCCTTTTCTACAGTAAATTTTGCAAAAAATAATTTTTTACTGTCGCAAATTTTAATTGCGCCAGGGATTGCCTTTTCTATAGTAAACTTTTCAAAAAATAATTTTCTACTGTCGCAAATTTTAATTGCGCTAGGGATTGCCTTTTCTACAGTAAATTTTTCAAAAACTAATTTTTAACTGTCGCAAATTTTAAATACGCCAGGGATTGCCTTTTCTATAGTAAATTATTCAAAAAATAATTTTTTACTGTCGCAAATTTCAAATCCGCCAGGGATTGCCTTTTCTATAGTAAATTATTCAAAAAATAATTTTCTACTGTCGCAAATTTTAATTACGCCAGGGATTGCCTTTTCTATAGTAAATTATTCAAAAATAATTTTCTACTGTTTGCAATTTTAATTACGCCAGGGATTGCCTTTTCTATAGTAAACTTTTCAAAAAATAATTTTCTTCTGTCGCAAATTTTAATTGAGCCAGGGATTGCCTTTCTACAGTAAATTTTTCAAAAAATAATTTTTTACTGTGGCAAATTTTAATTACGCCAGGGATTGCCTTTTCTATAGTAAATTATTCAAAAATAATTTTTTACTGTCGCAAATTTCAAATCCGCCAGGGATTGCCTTTTCTATAGTAAATTATTCAAAAAATAATTTTCTACTGTCGCAAATTTTAATTACGCCAGGGATTGCCTTTTCTATAGTAAATTATTCAAAAAATAATTTTCTACTGTCGCAAATTTTAATTACGCCAGGGATTGCCTTTTCTATAGTAAATTATTCAAAAAATAATTTTCTACTGTCGCAAATCTTAATTACGCCAGGGATTGCCTTTTCTATAGTAAATTATTCAAAAAATAATTTTCTACTGTCGCAAATTTTAATTACGCCAGGGATTGCCTTTTCTATAGTAAATTATTCAAAAAATAATTTTCTACTGTCGCAAATTTTAATTACGCCAGGGATTGCCTTTTCTATAGTAAATTATTCAAAAATAATTTTCTACTGTCGCAAATTTTAAATACGCCAGGGATTGCCTTTTCTATAGTAAATTATTCAAAAAATAATTTTTTACTGTCGCAAATTTCAAATCCGCCAGGATTGCCTTTTTCTATAGTAAATTATTCAAAAAATAATTTTCTACTGTCGCAAATTTTAATTACGCCAGGGATTGCCTTTTCTATAGTAAATTATTCAAAAAATAATTTTCTACTGTCGCAAATTTTAATTACGCCAGGGATTGCCTTTTCTATAGTAAATTATTCAAAAAATAATTTTTTACTCTCGCAAATTTCAATTTCGCCAGGTAAATTTTTCACAAATTATTTTTTTACTGTCGCAAATTTCAAATCCGCCAGGGATTGCCTTTTCTATAGTAAATTATTCAAAAAATAATTTTTTACTATCGCAAGTTTTAATTGCGCCAGGGGATTGCCTTTTCTACAGTAAATTATTCAAAAAATAATTTTCTACTGTCGCAAATTTTAATTACGCCAGGGATTGCCTTTTCTATAGTAAACTTTTCAAAAAATAATTTTCTTCTGTCGCAAATTTTAATTGAGCCAGGGATTGTCTTTTCTATAGTAAATTATTCAAAAAATAATTTTCTTCTGTCGCAAATTTTAATTGAGCCAGGGATTGCCTTTCTACAGTAAATTTTTCAAAAATAATTTTTTACTGTGGCAAATTTTAATTACGCCAGGGATTGCCTTTTCTATAGTAAATTATTCAAAAAATAATTTTATAGTATCGCAAGTTTTAATTGCGGCAGGGATTGCCTTTTCTATAGTAAATTATTCAAAAAATAATTTTCTACTGTCGCAAATTTTAATTACGCCAGGGATTGCCTTTTCTATAGTAAACTTTTCAAAAAATAATTTTCTTCTGTCGCAAATTTCAAATCCGCCAGGGATTGCCTTTTCTATAGTAAATTATTCAAAAAATAATTTTCTACTGTCGCAAATTTTAATTACGCCAGGATTGCCTTTTCTATAGTAAATTATTCAAAAAATAATTTTCTACTGTCGCAAATTTTAATTACGCCAGGGATTGCCTTTTCTATAGTAAATTATTCAAAAAATAATTTTCTACTGTCGCAAATCTTAATTACGCCAGGGATTGTCTTTTCTATAGTAAATATTCAACAAATAATTTTCAACTGTCGCAAATTTAATTACGCCAGGGATTGCCTTTTCCATAGTAAATTATTCAAAAAATAATTTTTTACTCTCGCAAATTTCAATTTCGCCAGGTAAATTTTTCACAAATTATTTTTTTACTGTCGCAAATTTCAAATCCGCCAGGGATTGCCTTTTCTATAGTAAATTATTCAAAAAATAATTTTTTACTATCGCAAATTTTAATTACGCCAGGGATTGCCTTTTCTATAGTAAACTTTTCAAAAAATAATTTTCTTCTGTCGCAAATTTTAATTGAGCCAGGGATTGCCTTTCTACAGTAAATTTTTCAAAAAATAATTTTTTACTGTGGCAAATTTTAATTACGCCAGGGATTGCCTCTTCTATAGTAAATTATTCAAAAAATAATTTTTTACTGTCGCAAATTTCAAATCCGCCAGGGATTGCCTTTTCTATAGTAAATTATTCAAAAAATAATTTTCTACTGTCGCAAATTTTAATTACGCCAGGGATTGCCTTTTCTATAGTAAATTATTCAAAAAATAATTTTCTACTGTCGCAAATCTTAATTACGCCAGGGATTGTCTTTTCTATAGTAAATTATTCAAAAAATAATTTTCAACTGTCGCAAATTTTAATTACGCCAGGGATTGGCTTTTCTATAGTAAATTATTCAAAAAATAATTTTTTACTCTCGCAAATTTCAATTTCGCCAGGTAAATTTTTCACAAATTATTTTTTTACTGTCGCAAATTTCAAATCCGCCAGGGATTGCCTTTTCTATAGTAAATTATTCAAAAAATAATTTTTTACTATCGCAAGTTTTAATTGCGCCAGGGATTGCCTTTTCTACAGTAAATTATTCAAAAAATAATTTTCTACTGTCGCAAATTTTAATTACGCCAGGGATTGCCTTTTCTATAGTAAACTTTTCAAAAAATAATTTTGTTCTGTCGCAAATTTTAATTGAGCCAGGGATTGCCTTTTCTATAGTAAATTATTCAAAAAATAATTTTCTTCTGTCGCAAATTTTAATTGAGCCAGGGATTGCCTTTCTACAGTAAATTTTTCAAAAAATAATTTTTTACTGTGGCAAATGTTAATTACGCCAGGGATTGCCTTTTCTATAGTAAATTATTCAAAAAATAATTTTATAGTATCGCAAGTTTTAATTGCGGCAGGGATTGCCTTTTCTACAGTAAATTTTGCAAAAAATAATTTTTTACTGTGGCAAACTTCAAATCCGCCAGGGATTGCCTTTTCTATAGTAAATTATTCAAAAAATAATTTTCTACTGTCGCAAATTTTAATTACGCCAGGGATTGCCTTTTCTATAGTAAACTTTTCAAAAAATAATTTTCTTCTGTCGCAAATTTTAATTGAGCCAGGGATTGCCTTTCTACAGTAAATTTTTAAAAAAATAATTTTTTACTGTGGCAAATTTTAATTACGCCAGGGATTGCCTTTTCTATAGTAAATTATTCAAAAAATAATTTTTTACTCTCGCAAATTTCAATTTCGCCAGGTAAATTTTTCACAAATTATTTTTTTACTGTCGCAAATTTCAAATCCGCCAGGGATTGCCTTTTTTATAGTAAATTATTCAAAAAATAATTTTATAGTATCGCAAGTTTTAATTGCGGCAGGGATTGCCTTTTCTACAGTAAATTTTGCAAAAAATAATTTTTTACTGTGGCAAACTTCAAATCCGCCAGGGATTGCCTTTTCTATAGTAAATTATTCAAAAAATAATTTTCTACTGTCGCAAATTTTAATTACGCCAGGGATTGCCTTTTCTATAGTAAACTTTTCAAAAAATAATTTTCTTCTGTCGCAAATTTTAATTGAGCCAGGGATTGCCTTTCTACAGTAAATTTTTCAAAAAATAATTTTTTACTGTGGCAAATTTTAATTACGCCAGGGATTGCCTTTTCTATAGTAAATTATTCAAAAAATAATTTTTTACTGTCGCAAATTTCAAATCCGCCAGGGATTGCCTTTTCTATAGTAAATTATTCAAAAAATAATTTTCTACTGTCGCAAATTTTAATTACGCCAGGGATTGCCTTTTTTATAGTAAATTATTCAAAAAATAATTTTCTACTGTCGCAAATCTTAATTACGCCAGGGATTGTCTTTTCTATAGTAAATTATTCAAAAAATAATTTTCAACTGTCGCAAATTTTAATTACGCCAGGGATTGCCTTCTCTATAGTAAATTATTCAAAAAATAATTTTTTACTCTCGCAAATTTCAATTTCGCCAGGTAAATTTTTCACAAATTATTTTTTTACTGTCGCAAATTTCAAATCCGCCAGGGATTGCCTTTTCTATAGTTAATTATTCAAAAAATAATTTTTTACTATCGCAAGTTTTAATTGCGCCAGGGATTGCCTTTTCTACAGTAAATTATTCAAAAAATAATTTTCTACTGTCGCAAATTTTAATTACGCCAGGGATTGCCTTTTCTATAGTAAACTTTTCAAAAAATAATTTTGTTCTGTCGCAAATTTTAATTGAGCCAGGGATTGCCTTTTCTATAGTAAATTATTCAAAAAATAATTTTCTTCTGTCGCAAATTTTAATTGAGCCAGGGATTGCCTTTCTACAGTAAATTTTTCAAAAAATAATTTTTTACTGTGGCAAATGTTAATTACGCCAGGGATTGCCTTTTCTATAGTAAATTATTCAAAAAATAATTTTATAGTATCGCAAGTTTTAATTGCGGCAGGGATTGCCTTTTCTACAGTAAATTTTGCAAAAAATAATTTTTTACTGTGGCAAACTTCAAATCCGCCAGGGATTGCCTTTTCTATAGTAAATTATTCAAAAAATAATTTTCTACTGTCGCAAATTTTAATTACGCCAGGATTGCCTTTTCTATAGTAAACTTTTCAAAAAATAATTTTCTTCTGTCGCAAATTTTAATTGAGCCAGGGATTGCCTTTCTACAGTAAATTTTTAAAAAAATAATTTTTTACTGTGGCAAATTTTAATTACGCCAGGGATTGCCTTTTCTATAGTAAATTATTCAAAAAATAATTTTTTACTCTCGCAAATTTCAATTTCGCCAGGTAAATTTTTCACAAATTATTTTTTTACTGTCGCAAATTTCAAATCCGCCAGGGATTGCCTTTTCTATAGTAAATTATTCAAAAAATAATTTTATAGTATCGCAAGTTTTAATTGCGGCAGGGATTGCCTTTTCTACAGTAAATTTTGCAAAAAATAATTTTTTACTGTGGCAAACTTCAAATCCGCCAGGGATTGCCTTTTCTATAGTAAATTATTCAAAAAATAATTTTCTACTGTCGCAAATTTTAATTACGCCAGGGATTGCCTTTTCTATAGTAAACTTTTCAAAAAATAATTTTCTTCTGTCGCAAATTTTAATTGAGCCAGGGATTGCCTTTCTACAGTAAATTTTTCAAAAATAATTTTTTACTGTGGCAAATTTTAATTACGCCAGGGATTGCCTTTTCTATAGTAAATTATTCAAAAAATAATTTTTTACTGTCGCAAATTTCAAATCCGCCAGGGATTGCCTTTTCTATAGTAAATTATTCAAAAAATAATTTTCTACTGTCGCAAATTTTAATTACGCCAGGGATTGCCTTTTTTATAGTAAATTATTCAAAAAATAATTTTCTACTGTCGCAAATCTTAATTACGCCAGGGATTGTCTTTTCTATAGTAAATTATTAAAAAAATAATTTTCAACTGTCGCAAATTTTAATTACGCCAGGGATTGCCTTTTCTATAGTAAATTATTCAAAAAATAATTTTTTACTCTCGCAAATTTCAATTTCGCCAGGTAAATTTTTCACAAATTATTTTTTACTGTCGCAAATTTCAAATCCGCCAGGGATTGCCTTTTCTATAGTAAATTATTCAAAAAATAATTTTTTACTATCGCAAGTTTTAATTGCGCCAGGGATTGCCTTTTCTACAGTAAATTATTCAAAAATAATTTTTTACTGTCGCAAATTTTAAATACAACAGGGATTGCCTTTTCTATAGTAAATTATTCAAAAAATAATTTTCTACTGTCGCAAATTTTAAATACGCCAGGGACTGCCTTTTCTATAGTAAATTATTCAAAAAATAATTTTCTACTGTCGCAAATTTTAATTACGCCAGGGATTGCCTTTTCTGTAGTAAATTATTCAAAAAATAATTTTTTACTGTCGCAAATTTCAAATCCGCTAGGGATTGCCTTTCCTATAGCAAATTATTCAAAAAAATAATTTTTTACTATTGCAAGTTTAATTGCGCCAGGGATTGCCTTTTCTACAGTAAATTTAGCAAAAAATAATTTTTTTCTGTCGCAAATTTCAAATCCGCCAGGGATTGCCTATTCTATAGTAAATTTTTCACAAATTAATTTTTTACTGTCGCAAATTTTAATTACGCCAGGGATTGCCTTTTCTATAGTAAATTATTCAAAAAATAATTTTCTACTGTCGCAAATTTTAATTACGCCAGGGGATTCCTTTTCTATATTAAATTATTCAAAAAATAATTTTTTACTGTCGCAAATTTCAAATCCGCCAGGGATTGCCTTTTCTATAGTAAATTATTCAAAAAATAATTTTTTACTATCGCAAGTTTTAATTGCGCCAGGGATTGACTTTTCTACAGTAAATTTTCCAAAAATAATTTTTTACTGTCGCAAATTTTAACTGCCATTTCTATAGTAAACTTTTCAAAAAATAATTTTCTACTGTCGCAAATTTTAATTGCGCCAGGGATTGCCTTTTCTACAGTAAATTTTTCAAAAACTAATTTTCAACTGTCGCAAATTTTAAATACGCCAGGAATTGCCTTTTCTATAGTAAATTATTCAAAAAATAATTTTTTACTATCGCCAGTTTTAATTGCGCCAGGGATTGCCTTTTCTACAGTAAATTTTGCAAAAAATAATTTTCTACTGTCGCAAATTTTAATTACGCCAGGGATTGCCTTTTCTATAGTAAATTATTCAAAAAATAATTTTTTACTGTCGCAAATTTTAAATACGCCAGGGATTGCCTTTTCTATAGTAAATTTTTCAAAAAATAATTTTTTACTGTCGCAAATTTTAATTGCGCCAGGGATTGCCTTTCTACAGATAATTTTTCAAAAAAATAATTTTTTACTGTCGCAAATTGTAATTGCGCCAGGGATTGCCTTTTCTATAGTAAATTTTTCAAAAAACTATTTTTTTACTGTCGCAAATTTTAATTACGCCAGGGATTGCCTTTTCTATAGTAAATTATTCAAAAATAATTTTATACTATCGCAAGTTTTAATTGCGCCAGGGATTGCCTTTTCTACAGTAAATTTTGCAAAAAATAATTTTTTACTGTGGCAAATTTCAAATCCGCCAGGGATTGCCTTTTCTATAGTAAATTATTCAAAAAATAATTTTCTACTGTCGCAAGTTTTAATTGCGCCAGGGATTGCCTTTTCTATAGTAAATTATTCAAAAAATAATTTTTTTACTGTCGCAAATTTTAAATACGCAGGGATTGCCTTTTCTATAGTAAATTATTCAAAAAATAATTTTCTACTGTCGCAAATTTTAATTACGCCAGGGATTGCCTTTTCTATAGTAAATTATTCAAAAAATAATTTTATACTGTCGCAAATTTTAATTATGCCAGGGATTGCCTTTTCTATAGTAAATTATTCAAAAAATAATTTTCTACTGTCGCAAATTTTAATTACGCCAGGGATTGCCTTTTCTATAGTAAATTATTCAAAAATAATTTTTTACTGTCGCAAATTTTAATTGCGCCAGGGATTGCCTTTTCTATAGTAAATTTTTCACAAATTAATTTTTTACTGTCGCAAATTTTAATTACGCCAGGGATTGCCTTTTCTATAGTAAATTATTCAAAAAATAATTTTTTACTGTCGCAAATTTTAATTGCGCCAGGGATTGCCTTTTCTATAGTAAATTATTCAAAAAATAATTTTCTACTGTCGCAAATTTTAATTACGCCAGGGATTGCCTTTTCTATAGTAAATTATTCAAAAAATAATTTTCTACTGTCGCAAATTTTAATTACGCCAGGGATTGCCTTTTCTATAGTAAATTATTCAAAAAATAATTTTCTACTGTCGCAAATTTTAATTACGCCAGGGATTGCCATTTCTATAGTAAATTATTCAAAAAATAATTTTTTAATGTCGCAAATTTTTAATTGCGCCAGGGATTGCCTTTTCTATAGTAAATTATTCAAAAAATAATTTTCTACTGTCGCAAATTTTAATTACGCCAGGGATTGCCTTTTCTATAGTAAATTATTCAAAAAATAATTTTTTACTGTCGCAAATTTCAAATCCGCCAGGGATTGCCTTTTCTATAGTAAATTATTCAAAAAATAATTTTTTACTGTCGCAAATTTTAATTACGACAGGGATTGCCTTTTCAATAGTAAATTATTCAAAAAATAATTTTCTACTGTCGCAAATTTTAATTACGCCAGGGATTGCCTTTTCTATAGTAAATTATTCAAAAAATAATTTTCTACTGTCGCAAATTTTAATTACGCCAGGGATTGCCTTTTCTATAGGAAATTATTCAAAAAATAATTTTTTACTGTCGCAAATTTTAATTGCGCCAGGTATTGCCTTTTCTATAGTAAATTTTTCAGAAATTAATTTTTTACTGTCGCAAATTTTAATTACGCCAGGGATTGCCTTTTCTATAGTAAATTATTCAAAAAATAATTTTTTACTGTCGCAAATTTTAATTGCGCCAGGGATTGCCTTTTCTATAGTAAATTATTCAAAAAATAATTTTCTACTGTCGCAAATTTTAATTACGCCAGGGATTGCCTTTTATATAGTAAATTATTCAAAAAATAATTTTCTACTGTCGCAAAATTTTAATTACGCCAGGGATTGCCTTTTCTATAGTAAATTATTCAAAAAATAATTTTCTACTGTCGCAAATTTTAATTACGCCAGGGATTGCCTTTTCTACAGTAAATTATTCAAAAAATAATTTTCTACTTTCGCAAATTTTAATTACGCCAGGGATTGCCTTTTATATAGTAAATTTTTCAAAAATTCATTTTATACTGTCGCACATTTTAATTACGCTAGGGATTGCCTTTTCTATAGTAAATTATTCAAAAAATAATTTTTTACTGTCGCAAATTTTAGTATCCCAGGGATTGCCTTTTCTATAGTAAATTATTCAAAAAATAATTTTCTACTGTCGCAAATTTTAAGTGTGCCAGGGATTGCCTTTTCTATAGTAAATTATTCAAAAAATAATTTTCAACTGTCGCAAATTGTAATTGCGCCAGGGATTGCCTTTTCTATAGTAAATTATTCAAAAAATAATTTTTTACTGTCGCAAATTTTAATTACGCCAGGGATTGCCTTTTATATAGTAAATTATTCAAAAAATAATTTTCTACTGTCGCAAATTTTAATTACGCCAGGGATTGCCTTTTCTATAGTAAATTATTCAAAAAATAATTTTTTACTTTCGCAAATTTTAATTGCGCCAGGGATTGCCTTTTCTATAGTAAACTTTTCAAAAAATAATTTTCTACTGTCGCAAATTTTAATTGCGCCAGGGATTGCCTTTCTACAGTAAATTTTTCAAAAAATAATTTTTTACTGTCGCAAATTGTAATTCCGCCAGGGATTACCTTTTCTATAGTAAATTTTTCAAAAAATAATTTTTTACTGTCGCAAATTTTAATTGCGCCAGGGATTGCCAATTCTATAGTAAATTATTCAAAAAAATAATTTTCTACTGTCGCAAATTTTAATTACGCCAGGGATTGCCTTTTCTATAGTAAATTATTCAAAAAATAATTTTTTACTATCGCAAGTTTTAATTGCGCCAGGAATTGCCTTTTCTACAGTAAATTTTGCAAAAAATAATTTTTTACTGTTGCAAATTTTAATTGCGCCAGGGATTGCCTTTTCTATAGTAAATTATTCAAAAAATAATTTTCTACTGTCGCAAATTTTAATTACGCCAGGGATTGCCTTTTCTATAGTAAATTATTCAAAAAATAATTTTTTACTGTCGCAAATTTTAAATACGCCAGGGATTGCCTTTTCTATAGTAAATTATTCAAAAAATAATTTTCTACTGTCGCAAATTTTAATTACGCCAGGGATTGCCTTTTCTATAGTAAATTATTCAAAAAATAATTTTTTTACTGTCGCATATTTTAATTACGCCAGAAATTGCCTTTTCTATAGTAAATTATTCAAAAAATAATTTTTTACTGTCGCAAATTTTAAATGCGCCAGGGATTGCCTTTTCTATAGTAAATTATTCAAAAAATAATTTTTTACTGTCGCAAATTTTAAATACCCCAGGGATTGCCTTTCCTATAGTAAATTATTCAAAAAATAATTTTCTACTGTCGCAAATTTTAATTACGCCAGGGATTGCCTTTTCTATAGTAAATTATTCAAAAAATAATTTTCTACTGTCGCAAATTTTAATTACGCCAGGATTGCCTTTTCTATAGGAAATTATTCAAAAAATAATTTTTTACTGTCGCAAATTTTAATTGCGCCAGGTATTGCCTTTTCTATAGTAAATTTTTCAGAAATTAATTTTTTACTGTCGCAAATTTTAATTACGCCAGGGATTGCCTTTTCTATAGTAAATTATTCAAAAAATAATTTTTTACTGTCGCAAATTTTAATTGCGCCAGGGATTGCCTTTTCTATAGTAAATTATTCAAAAAATAATTTTCTACTGTCGCAAATTTTAATTACGCCAGGGATTGCCTTTTATATAGTAAATTATTCAAAAAATAATTTTCTACTGTCGCAAATTTTAATTACGCCAGGGATTGCCTTTTCTATAGTAAATTATTCAAAAATAATTTTCTACTGTCGCAAATTTTAATTACGCCAGGGATTGCCTTTTCTACAGTAAATTATTCAAAAAATAATTTTCTACTTTCGCAAATTTTAATTACGCCAGGGATTGCCTTTTATATAGTAAATTTTTCAAAAATTAATTTTATACTGTCGCACATTTTAATTACGCTAGGGATTGCCTTTTCTATAGTAAATTATTCAAAAAATAATTTTTTACTGTCGCAAATTTTAGTATCCCAGGGATTGCCTTTTCTATAGTAAATTATTCAAAAAATAATTTTCTACTGTCGCAAATTTTAAGTGTGCCAGGGATTGCCTTTTCTATAGTAAATTATTCAAAAAATAATTTTCAACTGTCGCAAATTGTAATTGCGCCAGGGATTGCCTTTTCTATAGTAAATTATTCAAAAAATAATTTTTTACTGTCGCAAATTTTAATTACGCCAGGGATTGCCTTTTATATAGTAAATTATTCAAAAAATAATTTTCTACTGTCGCAAATTTTAATTACGCCAGGGATTGCCTTTTCTATAGTAAATTATTCAAAAAATAATTTTTTACTTTCGCAAATTTTAATTGCGCCAGGGATTGCCTTTTCTATAGTAAACTTTTCAAAAAATAATTTTCTACTGTCGCAAATTTTAATTGCGCCAGGGATTGCCTTTCTACAGTAAATTTTTCAAAAAATAATTTTTTACTGTCGCAAATTGTAATTCCGCCAGGGATTACCTTTTCTATAGTAAATTTTTCAAAAAATAATTTTTTACTGTCGCAAATTTTAATTGCGCCAGGGATTGCCAATTCTATAGTAAATTATTCAAAAAAATAATTTTCTACTGTCGCAAATTTTAATTACGCCAGGGATTGCCTTTTCTATAGTAAATTATTCAAAAAATAATTTTTTACTTTCGCAAATTTTAAGTGTGCCAGGGATTGCCTTTTCTATAGTAAATTATTCAAAAAATCATTTTCTACTGTCGCAAATTTTAATTACGCCAGGGATTGCCTTTTCTATAGTAAATTATTCAAAAAATAATTTTTTACTGTCGCAAATTTTAAGTGCGCCAGGGATTGCCTTTTCTATAGTAAATTATTCAAAAAATAATTTTTTACTGTCGCAAATTTCAAATTCGCCAGGGATTGCCTCTTCTATAGTAAATTATTCAAAAAATAATTTTCTACTGTCGCAAATTTTAATTACGCCAGGGATTGCCTTTTCTATAGTAAATTATTCAAAAAATAATTTTCTACTGTCGCAAATTTTAATTACGAAAGGGATTGCCTTTTCTATAGTAAATTTTTCGAAAAATAATTTTTTACTGTCGCAAATTTTAAATATCCCAGGGATTGCATTTTCTATAGTAAATTTCTCACAAATTAATTTCTTACTGTCGCAAATTTTAAATACGCCAGGGGTTGCCTTTTCTATAGTAAATTATTCAAAAAATAATTTTTTACTGTCGCAAATTTTAATTGCGCCAGGGATTGCCTTTTCTATAGTAAATTATTCAAAAAATAATTTTCTATTGTCGCAAATTTTAATTACGCCAGGGATTGCCTTTTCTACAGTAAATTTTTCAAAAACTAATTTTTTACTGTCGCAAATTTTAATTACTCCAGGGATTGCCTTTTCTATAGTAAATTATTCAAAAAATAATTTTTTACTGTCGCAAATTTTAATTGCGCCAGGGATTGCCTTTTCTATAGTAAATTATTCAAAAAATAATTTTCTACTGTAGCAAATTTTAAGTGCGCCAGGGATTGCCTTTTCTATAGTAAATTATTCAAAAAATAATTTTCTACTGTCGCAAATTTTAATTACGCCAGGGATTGCCTTTTCTATAGTAAATTATTCAAAAAATAATTTTTTACTGTCGCAAATTTTAATTACGCCAGGGATTGCCTTTTCTATAGTAAATTATTCAAAAAATAATTTTTTACTGTCGCAAATTTTAATTACGCCAGGGATTGCCTTTTCTATAGTAAATTATTCAAAAAATAATTTTTTACTATCGCAAATTTTAATTGCGCCAGGGATTGCCTTTTCTACAGTAAATTTTGCAAAAAATAATTTTTTACTGTCGCAAATCTTAATTGCGCCAGGGATTGCCTTTTCTATAGTAAACTTTTCAAAAAATAATTTTCTATTGTCGCAAATTTTAATTGCGCCAGGGATTGCCTTTCTACAGTAAATTATTCAAAAAATAATTTTTTACTGTCGCAAATTTTAATTACGCCAGGGATTGCCTTTTCTATAGTAAATTATTCAAAAAATAATTTTATACTGTCGCAAATTTTAATTACGCCAGGGATTGCCTTTTCTATAGTAAATTATTCAAAAAATAATTTTCTACTGTCGCAAATTTTAAATACGCCAGGGATTGCCTTTTCTATAGTAAGTTATTCAAAAAATAATTTTTTACTGTCGCAAATTTTAATTACGCCAGGAATTGCCTTTTCTATAGTAAATTATTCAAAAAATAATTTTTTACTGTCGCGAATTTTAATTACGCCAGGGATTGCCTTTTCTATAGTAAATTATTCAAAAAATAATTTTTTACTATCGCAAGTTTTAATTGCGCCAGGGATTGCCTTTTCTATAGTAAATTTTTCACAAATTAATTTTTTACTGTCGCAAATTTTAATTACGCCAGGGATTGCCTTTTCTATAGTAAATTTTTCAAAAAATAATTTTCTACTGTCGCAAATTTTAAATACGCCAGGGATTGCCTTTTATATAGTAAATTTTTCAAAAAATAATTTTATACTGTCGCAAATTTTAATTACGCCAGGGATTGCCTTTTCTATAGTAAATTATTCAAAAAATAATTTTCTACTGTCGCAAATTTTAATTACGCCAGGGATTGCCTTTTCTACAGTAAATTTTGCAAAAAATAATTTTTTACTGTCGCAGATTTTAATTGCGCCAGGGATTGCCTTTTCTATAGTAAACTTTTCAAAAAATAATTTTCTACTGTCGCAAATTTTAATTACGCCAGGGATTGCCTTTTCTACAGTAAATTTTGCAAAAAATAATTTTTTACTGTCGCAAATTTTAATTGCGCCAGGGATTGCCTTTTCTATAGTAAACTTTTCAAAAAATAATTTTCTACTGTCGCAAATTTTAATTGCGCCAGGAATTGCCTTTCTACAGTAAATTTTTCAAAAAATAATTTTTTACTGTCGCAAATTGTAATTGCGCCAGGGATTACCTTTTCTATAGTAAATTTTTCAAAAAATAATTTTTTACTGTCGCAAATTTTAATTGCGCCAGGGATTGCCTTTTCTATAGTAAATTATTCAAAAAATAATTTTCTACTGTCGCAAATTTTAATTACGCCAGGGATTGCCTTTTCTATAGTAAATTATTCAAAAAATAATTTTTTACTGTCGCAAATTTTAAGTGCGCCAGGGATTGCCTTTTCTATAGTAAATTTTTCACAAATTAATTTTTTACTGTTGCAAATTTTAATTGCGCCAGGGATTGCCTTTTCTATACTAAATTTTTTACTGTCGCAAATTTTAATTACGCCAGGGATTGCCTTTTCTATAGTAAATTTTTCAAAAAATAATTTTCTACTGTCGCAAATTTTAAATACGCCAGGGATTGCCTTTTATATAGTAAATTTTTCAAAAAATTATTTTATACTGTCGCAAATTTTAATTACGCCAGGGATTGCCTTTTCTATAGTAAATTATTCAAAAAATAATTTTCTACTGTCGCAAATTTTAATTACGCCAGGGATTGCCTTTTCTATTGTAAATTATTCAAAAAATAATTTTTTACTGTCGCAAATTTTAATTGCGCCAGGGATTGCCTTTTCTATAGTAAATTATTCAAAAAATAATTTTCTACTGTCGCAAATTTTAATTACGCCAGGGATTGCCTTTTCTATAGTAAATTATTCAAAAAATAATTTTTTACTGTTGAAAATTTCAAATTCGCCAGGGATTGCCTTTTCTATAGTAAATTATTCAAAAAATAATTTTCTACTGTCGCAAGTTTTAATTGCGCCAGGGATTGCCTTTTCTACAGTAAATTTTGCAAAAAATAATTTTTTACTGTCGCAAATTTTAATTGCGCCAGGGATTGCCTTTTCTATAGTAAATTATTCAAAAAATAATTTTCTACTGTCGCAAATTTTAATTACGCCAGGGATTGCCTTTTCTATAGTAAATTATTCAAAAAATAATTTTTTACTGTTGAAAATTTCAAATTCGCCAGGGATTGCCTTTTCTATAGTAAATTATTCAAAAAATAATTTTCTACTGTCGCAAGTTTTAATTGCGCCAGGGATTGCCTTTTCTACAGTAAATTTTGCAAAAAATAATTTTTTACTGTCGCAAATTTTAATTGCGCCAGGGATTGCCTTTTCTATAGTAAACTTTTCAAAAAATAATTTTCTACTGTCGTAAATTTTAATTGCGCCAGGGATTGTCATTTCTATAGTAAATTTTTCACAAATTAATTTTTTACTGTCGAAAATTTTAATTACGCCAGGGATTGCCTTTTCTATAGTAAATTTTTCAAAAAATAATTTTTTACTGTCGCAAATTTTAATTACGCCAGGGATTGCCTTTTCTACAGAAAATCTTTCAAAAAATAATTTTTTACTGTCGCAAATTTTAATTACGCCAGGGATTGCCTTTTCTATAGTAAACTTTTCAAAAAATAATTTTCTACTGTCGTAAATTTTAATTGCGCCAGGGATTGTCATTTCTACAGTAAATTTTTCAAAAAATAATTTTTTACTGTCGCAAATTGTAATTGCGCCAGGGATTGCCTTTTCTACAGTTAATTTTTCAAAAAATAATTTTTTAATGTCGCAAATATTAAATACGCCAGGGATTGCCTTTTCTATAGTAAATTATTCAAAAAATAATTTTTAACTGTCGCAAATTCTAAATACGCCAGGGATTGCCTTTTCTACAGTAAATTTTTCAAAAAATAATTTTATGCTGTCGCAAATTTTAAATACGCCAGGGATTGCCTCTTCTATAGTAAATTTTGCAAAAAATAATTTTTTACTGTCGCAAATTTTAATTGCGCCAAGGATTGTCATTTCTATAGTAAATTTTTCACAAATTAATTTTTTACTGTCGAAAATTTTAATTACGCCAGGGATTGCCTTTTCTATAGTAAATTTTTCAAAAAATAATTTTTTACTGTCGCAAATTTTAATTACGCCAGGGATTGCCTTTTCTACAGAAAATCTTTCAAAAAATAATTTTTTACTGTCGCAAATTTTAATTACGCCAGGGATTGCCTTTTCTACAGTAAATTTTTCAAAAAATAATTTTTTACTGTCGCAAATTTTAAATACGCCAGGGATTGCCTTTTCTATAGTAAATTTTTAAAAAAAGAATTTTTTACTCTCGCAAATTTCAATTTCGCCAGGTAAATTTTTCACAAATTAATTTTTTACTGTCGCAAATTTTAAATACGCCAGGGATTGCCTTTTCTATAGTAAATTTTTCACAAATTAATTTTTTACTGTCGCAAATTTTAAATACGCCAGGGATTGCCTTTTCTATAGTAAATTATTCAAAAAATAATTTTCTACTGTCGCAAATTTTAATTACGCCAGGGATTGCCTTTTCTATAGTAAATTATTCAAAAAATAATTTTCTACTGTCGCAAATTTTAATTACGCCAGGGATTGCCTTTTCTATAGTAAATTATTCAAAAAATAATTTTTTACTGTCGCAAATTTTAATTACGCCAGGGATTGCCTTTTCTATAGTAAATTATTCAAAAAATAATTTTCTACTGTCGCAAATTTTAATTACGCCAGGGATTGCCTTTTCTATAGTAAATTATTCAAAAAATAATTTTCTACTGTCGCAAATTTTAATTACGCCAGGGATTGCCTTTTCTATAGTAAATTATTCAAAAAATAATTTTTTACTGTCGCAAATTTTAATTGCGCCAGGGATTCCCTTTTCTACAGAAAATCTTTCAAAAAATAATTTTTTACTGTCGCAAATTTTAAATACGCCAGGGATTGCCTTTTCTATAGTAAATTTTTCACAAATTAATTTTTTACTGTCGCAAATTTTAATTACGCCAGGGATTGCCTTTTCTACAGTAAATTTTTCAAAAAATAATTTTTTACTGTCGCAAATTTTAAATACGCCAGGGATTGCCTTTTCTATAGTAAATTTTTAAAAAAAGAATTTTTTACTCTCGCAAATTTCAATTTCGCCAGGTAAATTTTTCACAAATTAATTTTTTACTGTCGCAAATTTTAAATACGCCAGGGATTGCCTTTTCTATAGTAAATTTTTCACAAATTAATTTTTTACTGTCGCAAATTTTAAATACGCCAGGGATTGCCTTTTCTATAGTAAATTATTCAAAAAATAATTTTCTACTGTCGCAAATTTTAATTACGCCAGGGATTGCCTTTTCTATAGTAAATTATTCAAAAAATAATTTTCTACTGTCGCAAATTTTAATTACGCCAGGGATTGCCTTTTCTATAGTAAATTATTCAAAAAATAATTTTTTACTGTCGCAAATTTTAATTGCGCCAGGGATTGCCTTTTCTACAGAAAATCTTTCAAAAAATAATTTTTTACTGTCGCAAATTTTAATTACGCCAGGGATTGCCTTTTCTATAGTAAATTATTCAAAAAATAATTTTCAACTGTCGCAAATTTTAATTACGCCAGGGATTGCCTTTTCTATAGTAAATTATTCAAAAAATAATTTTCTACTGTCGCAAATTTTAATTACGCCAGGGATTGCCTTTTCTATAGTAAATTATTCAAAAAATAATTTTTTACTGTCGCAAATTTTAATTGCGCCAGGGATTGCCTTTTCTACAGAAAATCTTTCAAAAAATAATTTTTTACTGTCGCAAATTTTAATTACGCCAGGGATTGCCTTTTCTATAGTAAATTATTCAAAAAATAATTTTCAACTGTCGCAAATTTTAATTACGCCAGGGATTGCATTTTCTATAGTAAATTATTCAAAAAATAATTTTTTACTCTCGCAAATTTCAATTTCGCCAGGTAAATTTTTCACAAATTAATTTTTTACTGTCGAAAATTTTAAATACGCCAGGGATTGCCTTTTCTATAGTAAATTATTCAAAAAATAATTTTTTACTGTCGCAAATTTAAAATATCCCAGGGATTGCCTTTTCTATAGTAAAATTTCTCACAAATTAATTTCTTACTGTCGCAAATTTTAAATACGCCAGGGATTGCCTTTTCTATAGTAAATTATTCAAAAAATAATTTTCTACTGTCGCAAATTTTAATTACGCCAGGGATTGCCTTTTCTATAGTAAATTATTCAAAAAATAATTTTTTACTGTCGCAAATTTTAATTACGCCAGGGATTGCCTTTTCTATAGTAAATTATTCAAAAAATAATTTTCTACTGTCGCAAATTTTAATTACGCCAGGGATTGCCTTTTCTATAGTAAATTATTCAAAAAATAATTTTTTACTGTCGAAAATTTTAATTACGCCAGGGATTGCCTTTTCTATAGTAAATTTTGCAAAAAATAATTTTTTACTGTCGCAAATTTTAATTACGACAGGGATTGCCTTTTCTACAGTAAATTTTTCAAAAAATAATTTTTTACTGTCGCAAATTTTAATTGCGCCAGGGATTGCCTTTTCTACAGTAAATTTTTCAAAAACTAATTTTTTACTGTCGCAAATTTTAATTACGCCAGGGATTGCCTTTTCTATAGTAAATTTTTCAAAAATTAATTTTTTACAGTCGCAAATTTTAAATACGGCAGGGATTGCCTTTTCTATAGTAAATTTTGCAAAAAATAATTTTTTACTGTCGCAAATTTTAATAGCGCCAGGGATTCCCTTTTCTATAGTAAGTTTTTCACAAATTAATTTTTTACTGTCGCAAATTTTAATTGCGCCAGGGATTGCCTTTTCTGTAGTAAATTTTTCAAAAATTAATTTTTTACTGTCACAAATTTTAAATACGCCAGGGATTGCCTTTTCTATAGTAAATTATTCAAAAAATAATTTTTTACTGTCGCAAATTTTAATTACGCCAGGGATTGCCTTTTCTATAGTAAATTATTCAAAAAATAATTTTCTACTGTCGCAAATTTTAATTACGCCAGGGATTGCCTTTTCTATAGTAAATTATTCAAAAAATAATTTTTTTACTGTCGCAAATTTTAATTTCGCCAGGGATTGCCTTTTCTATAGTAAATTATTCAAAAAATAATTTTCTACTGTCGCAAATTTTAATTACGCCAGGGATTGCCTTTTCTATAGTAAATTTTTCAAAAAATAATTTTTAACTGTCGCAAATTTTAATTGCGCCAGGGATTGCCTTTTCTATAGTAAATTATCCAAAAAATAATTTTCTACTGTCGAAATTTTAATTACACCAGGGATTGCCTTTTCTATAGTAAATTAATCAAAAAATAATTTTTTACTGTCGCAAATTTTAAGTGCGCCAGGGATTGGCTTTTCTATAGTAATTTATTCAAAAAATAATTTTCAACTGTCGCAAATTTTAATTACGCCAGGGATTGCCTTTTCTATAGTAAATTATTCAAAAAATAATTTTTTACTCTCGCAAATTTCAATTTCGCCAGGTAAATTTTTCACAAATTAATTTTTTACTGTCGAATATTTTAAATACGCCAGGGATTGCCTTTTCTATAGTAAATTATTCAAAAAATAATTTTTTACTGTCGCAAATTTTAATTACGCCAGGGATTGCCTTTTCTACAGAAAATTTTTCAAAAACTAATTTTTTACTGTCGCAAATTTTAATTACGCCAGGGATTGCCTTTTCTATAGTAAATTTTTCAAAAATTAATTTTTTACTGTCGCAAATTTTAAATACGCCAGGGATTGCCTTTTCTATAGTAAATTTTGCAAAAAATAATTTTTTACTGTCGCAAATTTTAATAGCGCCAGGGATTGCCTTTTCTATAGTAAATTTTTCACAAATTAATTTTTTACTGTCGCAAATTTTAATTGCGCCAGGGATTGCCTTTTCTGTAGTAAATTTTTCAAAAATTAATTTTTTACTGTCGCAAATTTTAAATACGCCAGGGATTGCCTTTTCTATAGTAAATTATTCAAAAAATAATTTTTTACTGTCGCAAATTTTAATTACGCCAGGGATTGCCTTTTCTATAGTAAATTATTCAAAAAATAATTTTCTACTGTCGCAAATTTTAATTACGCCAGGGATTGCCTTTTCTATAGTAAATTTTTCAAAAAATAATTTTTTACTGTCGCAAATTTTAACTACGCCAGGGATTGCCTTTTCTACAGAAAATTTTTCAAAAAATAATTTTTTACTGTCGCAAATTTTAATTACGCCAGGGATTGCCTTTTCTACAGTAAATTTTTCAAAAAATAATTTTTTACTGTCGCAAATTTTAATTACGCCAGGGATTGCCTTTTCTATAGTAAATTTTTAAAAAATTAATTTTTTACTCTCGCAAATTTCAATTTCGCCAGGTAAATTTTTCACAAATTAATTTTTTTACTGTCGCAAATTTTAAATACGCCAGGGATTGCCTTTTCTATAGTAAATTTTTCACAAATTAATTTTTTACTGTCGCAAATTTTAAATACGCCAGGGATTGCCTTTTCTATAGTAAATTATTCAAAAAATAATTTTCTACTGTCGCAAATTTTAATTACGCCAGGGATTGCCTTTTCTATAGTAAATTATTCAAAAAATAATTTTCTACTGTCGCAAATTTTAATTACGCCAGGGATTGCCTTTTCTATAGTAAATTATTCAAAAAATAATTTTTTACTGTCGCAAATTTTAATTGCGCCAGGGATTGCCTTTTCTATAGTAAATTATTCAAAAAATAATTTTCTACTGTCGCAAATTTTAATTACGCCAGGGATTGCCTTTTCTATAGTAAATTATTCAAAAAATAATTTTCAACTGTCGCAAATTTTAATTACGCCAGGGATTGCCTTTTCTATAGTAAATTTTTCAAAAAATAATTTTTTACTGTCGCAAATTGTAATTGCGCCAGGGATTACCTTTTCTATAGTAAATTTTTCATAAAATAATTTTTTACTGTCGCAAATTTTAATTGCGCCAGGGATTGCCTTTTCTATAGTAAATTATTCAAAAAATAATTTTCTACTGTCGCAAATTTTAATTACGCCGGGCATTGCCTTTTCTATAGTAAATTAATCAAAAAATAATTTTTTACTGTCGCAAATTTTAAGTGCGCCAGGGATTGCCTTTTCTATAGTAAATTATTCAAAAAATAATTTTCAACTGTCGCAAATTTTAATTACGCCAGGGATTGCCTTTTCTATAGTAAATTATTAAAAAATAATTTTTTACTCTCGCAAATTTCAATTTCGCCAGGTAAATTTTTCACAAATTAATTTTTTACTGTCGAAAATTTTAAATACGCCAGGGATTGCCTTTTCTATAGTAAATTATTCAATAAATAATTTTTTACTGTCGCAAATTTTAAATATCCCAGGGATTGCCTTTTCTATAGTAAATTTCTCACAAATTAATTTCTTACTGTCGCAAATTTTAAATACGCCAGGGATTGCCTTTTCTATAGTAAATTATTCAAAAAATAATTTTCTACTGTCGCAAATTTTAATTACGCCAGGGATTGCCTTTTCTATAGTAAATTATTCAAAAAATAATTTTTTACTGTCGCAAATTTTAATTGCGCCAGGGATTGCCTTTTCTATAGTAAATTATTCAAAAATAATTTTTTACTGTCGCAAATTTTAATTGCGCCAGGGATTGCCTTTTCTACAGTAAATTTTTCAAAATATTAATTTTTTACTGTCGAAAATTTTAATTACGCCAGGGATTGCCTTTTCTATAGTAAATTTTGCAAAAAATAATTTTTTACTGTCGCAAATTTTAATTACGCCAGGGATTGCCTTTTCTACAGTAAATTTTTCAAAAAATAATTTTTTACTGTCGCAAATTTTAATAGCGCCAGGGATTGCCTTTTCTACAGTAAATTTTTCAAAAACTAGTTTTTTACTGTCGCAAATTTTAATTACGCCAGGGATTGCCTTTTCTATAGTAAATTATTCAAAAAATAATTTTCAACTGTCGCAAATTTTAATTACGCCAGGGATTGCCTTTTCTATAGTAAATTTTTCAAAAAATAATTTTTTACTGTCGCAAATTGTAATTGCGCCAGGGATTACCTTTTCTATAGTAAATTTTTCATAAAATAATTTTTTACTGTCGCAAATTTTAATTGCGCCAGGGATTGCCTTTTCTATAGTAAATTATTCAAAAAATAATTTTCTACTGTCGCAAATTTTAATTACGCCAGGCATTGCCTTGTCTATAGTAAATTAATCAAAAAATAATTGTTTACTGTCGCAAATTTTAAGTGCGCCAGGGATTGCCTTTTCTATAGTAAATTATTCAAAAAATAATTTTCAACTGTCGCAAATTTTAATTACGCCAGGGATTGCCTTTTCTATAGTAAATTATTAAAAAATAATTTTTTACTCTCGCAAATTTCAATTTCGCCAGGTAAATTTTTCACAAATTAATTTTTTACTGTCGAAAATTTTAAATACGCCAGGGATTGCCTTTTCTATAGTAAATTATTCAATAAATAATTTTTTACTGTCGCAAATTTTAAATATCCCAGGGATTGCCTTTTCTATAGTAAATTTCTCACAAATTAATTTCTTACTGTCGCAAATTTTAAATACGCCAGGGATTGCCTTTTCTATAGTAAATTATTCAAAAAATAATTTTCTACTGTCGCAAATTTTAATTACGCCAGGGATTGCCTTTTCTATAGTAAATTATTCAAAAAATAATTTTTTACTGTCGCAAATTTTAATTGCGCCAGGGATTGCCTTTTCTATAGTAAATTATTCAAAAATAATTTTTTACTGTCGCAAATTTTAATTGCGCCAGGGATTGCCTTTTCTACAGTAAATTTTTCAAAATATTAATTTTTTACTGTCGAAATTTTTAATTACGCCAGGGATTGCCTTTTCTATAGTAAATTTTGCAAAAAATAATTTTTTACTGTCGCAAATTTTAATTACGCCAGGGATTGCCTTTTCTACAGTAAATTTTTCAAAAAATAATTTTTTACTGTCGCAAATTTTAATAGCGCCAGGGATTGCCTTTTCTACAGTAAATTTTTCAAAAACTAGTTTTTTACTGTCGCAAATTTTAATTACGCCAGGGATTGCCTTTTCTATAGTAAATTTTTCAAAAATTAATTTTTTACTGTCGCAAATTTTAAATACGCCAGGGATTGCCATTTCTATAGTAAATTTTGCAAAAAATAATTTTTTACTGTCGCAAATTTTAATAGCACCAGTGATTCCCTTTTCTATAGTAAATGTTTCACAAATTAATTTTTTACTGTCGCAAATTTTAATTGCGCCAGGGATTGCCTTTCTGTAGTAAATTTTTCAAAAATTAATTTTTTACTGTCGCAAATTTTAAATACGCCAGGGATGGCCTTTTCTATAGTAAATTATTCAAAAAATAATTTTTTACTGTCGCAAATTTTAAATACGCCAGGGATTGCCTTTTCTATAGTAAATTATTCAAAAAATAATTTTTTACTGTCGCAAATTTTAAATATCCCAGGGACTGCCTTTTCTATAGTAAATTTCTCACAAATTAATTTCTTACTGTCGCAAATTTTAAATACGCCAGGGATTGCATTTTCTATAGTAAATTATTCAAAAAATAATTGTCTACTGTCGCAAATTTTAATTACGCCAGGGATTGCCTTTTCTATAGTAAATTATTCAAAAAATAATTTTATACTGTCGCAAATTTTAATTACGCCAGGGATTGCCTTTTCTATAGTAAATTATTCAAAAAATAATTTTCTACTGTCGCAAATTTTAATTACGTCAGGGATTGCCTTTTCTATAGTAAATTATTCAAAAAATAATTTTTTACTGTCGCAAATTTTAAGTGCGCCAGGGATTGCCTTTTCTATAGTAAATTATTCAAAAAATAATTTTCAACTGTCGCAAATTTTAATTACGCCAGGGATTGCCTTTTCTATAGTAAATTATTCAAAAAATAATTTTATACTGTCGCAAATTTTAATTACGCCAGGGATTGCCTTTTCTATAGTAAATTATTCAAAAAATAATTTTCTACTGTCGCAAATTTTAACTTCGCCAGGGATTGCCTTTTCTATAGTAAATTATTCAAAAAATAATTTTTTACTGTCGCAAATTTTAAGTGCGCTACGGATTGCCTTTCCTATAGTAAATTACTCAAAAAATAATTTTCAACTGTCGCAAATTTTAATTACGCCAGGGATTGCCTTTTCTATAGTAAATTATTCAAAAAATAATTTTTTACTCTCGCAAATTTCAATTTCGCCAGGTAAATTTTTCACAAATTAATTTTTTACTGTCGCAAATTTTAATTGCGCCAGGGATTGCCTTTTCTATAGTAAATTATTCAAAAAATAATTTTCTACTGTCGCAAATTTTAATTACGCCAGGCATTGCCTTGTCTATAGTAAATTAATCAAAAAATAATTGTTTACTGTCGCAAATTTTAAGTGCGCCAGGGATTGCCTTTTCTATAGTAAATTATTCAAAAATAATTTTCAACTGTCGCAAATTTTAATTACGCCAGGGATTGCCTTTTCTATAGTAAATTATTAAAAAATAATTTTTTACTCTCGCAAATTTCAATTTCGCCAGGTAAATTTTTCACAAATTAATTTTTTACTGTCGAAAATTTTAAATACGCCAGGGATTGCCTTTTCTATAGTAAATTATTCAATAAATAATTTTTTACTGTCGCAAATTTTAAATATCCCAGGGATTGCCTTTTCTATAGTAAATTTCTCACAAATTAATTTCTTACTGTCGCAAATTTTAAATACGCCAGGGATTGCCTTTTCTATAGTAAATTATTCAAAAAATAATTTTCTACTGTCGCAAATTTTAATTACGCCAGGGGGATT
>CAWVNZ010001146.1:0-48851 GCA_963930735.1 Dioctria linearis
CCTTGGCGCAATTAAAATTTGCGACAGTATAAAATTATTTTTTGAATAATTTACTATAGAAAAGGCAATCCCTGGCGTAATTAAAACTTGCGACAGTATAAAATTATTTTTTGAATAATTTACTATAGAAAAGGCAATCCCTGGCGCAATTAAAATTTGCGACAGTAAAAAATTAATTTGTGAGAAATTTACTATAGAAAAGGCAATCCCTGGGATATTTAAAATTTGCGACAGTAGAAAATTATTTTTTGAATAATTTACTATAGAAAAGGCAATCCCTGGCGCAATTAAAATTTGCGACAGTAAAAAATTATTTTTTGAATAATTTACTATAGAAAAGGCAATCCCTGGCATAATTAAAATTTGCGACAGTATAAAATTATTTTTTGAATAATTTACTATAGAAAAGGCAATTCCTGGCGCACTTAAAATTTGCGACAGTAAAAAATTATTTTTTGAATAATTTACTATAGAAAAGGCAATCCCTGGCGTAATTAAAATTTGCGACAGTAGAAAATTATTTTTTGAATAATTTACTATAGAAAAGGCAATCCCTGGCGCACTTAAAATTTGCGACAGTAAAAAATTTATTTGTGAGAAATTTACTATAGAAAAGGCAATCCCTGGGATATTTAAAATTTGCGACAGTAGAAAATTATTTTTTGAAAAATTTACTGTAGAAAAGGCAATCCCTGGCGTAATTAAAATTTGCGACAGTAAAAAATTATTTTTTGCAAAATTTACTATAGAAAAGGTAATCCCTGGCGCAATTACAATTTGGGACAGTAAAAAATTATTTTTTGAATAATTTACTATAGAAAAGGCAATCCCTGGCGCAATTAAATTTTGCGACAGTAAAAAATTATTTTTTGAAAAATTTACTATAGAAAAGGCAATCCCTGGCGTATTTAAAATTTGCGACAGTAAAAAATTATTTTTTGAAAAATTTACTATAGAAAAGGCAATCCCTGGCGTATTTAAAATTTGCGACAGTAAAAAATTATTTTTTGAATAATTTACTATAGAAATGGCAATCCCTGGCGCAATTGAAATTTGCGACAGTATAAAATTATTTTTTGAATAATTTACTATAGAAAAGGCAATCCCGGGCGCACTTAAAATTTGCGACAGTAAAAAATTATTTTTTGAACAATTTACTGTAGAAAAGGCAATCCCTGGCGTAATTAAAATTTGCGACAGTAGAAAATTATTTTTTGAATAATTTACTATAGAAAAGGCAATCCCTGGCGCACTTAAAATTTGCGACAGTAAAAAATTAATTTGTGAGAAATTTACTATAGAAAAGGCAATCCCTGGGATATTTAAAATTTGCGACAGTAGAAAATTATTTTTTGAAAAATTTTCTGTACAAAAGGCAATCCCTGGCGTAATTAAAATTTGCGACAGTAAAAAATTATTTTTTGCAAAATTTACTATAGAAAAGGTAATCCCTGGTGCAATTACAATTTGCGACAGTAAAAAATTATTTTTTTGCAAAATTTACTATAGAAAATGCAATCCCTGGCGTATTTAAAATTTGCAACAGTAGAAAATGATTTTTTGAATAATTTACTATAGAAAAGGCATTCCTGGCGCAATTAAAATTTGCGACAGTAGAAAATTATTTTTTGAATAATTTACTATAGAAAAGGCAATCCCTGGCGCAATTAAAATTTGCGACAGTATAAAATTAATTTTTGAATAATTTACTATAGAAAAGGCAATCCCTGGCACACTTAAAATTTGCGACAGTAAAAAATTATTTTTTGAATAATTTACTATAGAAAAGGCAATCCCTGGCGTAATTAAAATTTGCGACAGTATAAAATTATTTTTTGAATAATTTACTATAGAAAAGGCAATCCCTGGCGCAATTAAAATTTGCGAGAGTAAAAAATTAATTTGTGAGAAATTTACTATAGAAAAGGCAATTCCTGGGATATTTAAAATTTGCGACAGTAGAAAATTATTTTTTGAATAATTTACTATAGAAAAGGCAATCCCTGGCGTAATTAAAATTTGCGACAGTAAAAAATTATTTTTTGAATAATTTACTATGGAAAAGGCAATCCCTGGCGTAATTAAAATTTGCGACAGTATAAAATAATTTTTTGAATAATTTACTATAGAAAAGGCAATCCCTGGCGCACTTAAAATTTGCGACAGTAAAAAATTAATTTGTGAGAAATTTACTATAGAAGAGGCAATCCCTGGGATATTTAAAATTTGCGGCAGTAGAAAATTATGTTTTGAAAAATTTACTGTAGAACAGGCAATCCCTGGCGTAATTAAAATTTGCGACAATAAAAAATTATTTTTTGCAAAATTTACTATAGAAAAGGTAATCCCTGGCGCAATTAAAATTTGCGACAGTATAAAATAATTTTTTGAATAATTTACTATAGAAAAGGCAATCCCTGGCGCACTTAAAATTTGCGACAGTAAAAAATTATTTTTTGAATAATTTACTATAGAAAAGGCAATCCCTGGCGTAATTAAAATTTGCGACAGTAGAAAATTATTTTTTGAATTATTTACTATAGAAAAAGCAATCCCTGGCGCACTTAAAATTTGCGACAGTAAAAAATTAATTTGTGAGAAATTTACTATAGAAGAGGCAATCCCTGGGATATTTAAAATTTGCGGCAGTAGAAAATTATGTTTTGAAAAATTTACTGTAGAACAGGCAATCCCTGGCGTAATTAAAATTTGCGACAGTAAAAAATTATTTTTTGCAAAATTTACTATAGAAAAGGTAATCCCTGGCGCAATTACAATTTGCGACAGTAATAAATTATTTTTTGAATAATTTACTATAGAAAAGGCAATCCCTGGCGCAATTAAAATTTGCGACAGTAAAAAATTATTTTTTGAAAAATTTTCTATAGAAAAGGCAATCCCTGGCGTATTTAAAATTTGCGACAGTAAAAAATTATTTTTTGAAAAATTTACTATAGAAAAGGCAAACCCTGGCGTAATTAAAATTTGCGACAGTTGAAAATTATTTTTTGAGTAATTTACTATAGAAAAGGCAATCCCTGGCGCACTTAAAATTTGCGACAGTAAAAAATTATTTTTTGAATAATTCACTATAGAAAAGGCAATCCCTGGCGTATTTAAAATTTGCGACAGTAAAACATTATTTTTTGAATAATTTACTATAGAAAAGGCAATCCCTGGCGCACTTAAAATTTGCGACAGTAAAAAATTATTTTTTGAATAATTTACTATAGAAAAGGCAATCCCTGGCGTAATTAAAATTTGCGACAGTAAAAAATTATTTTTTGAATAATTTACTATAGAAAAGGCAATCCCTGGCGTAATTAAAATTTGCGACAGTAGAAAATTATTTTTTGCAAAATTTACTATAGAAAAGGTAATCCCTGGCGCAATTACAAATTGCGACAGTAAAAAATTATTTTTTTGCAAAATTTACTATATGAAAGGCAATCCCTGGCGTATTTAAAATTTGCGACAGTATAAAATTAATTTTTGAATAATTTACTATAGAAAAGGCAATCCCTGGCGTAATTAAAATTTGCGACGGTAGAAAATTATTTTTTGAATAATTTACTAGAGAAAAGGCAATTCCTGGCGTAATTAAAATTTGCGACAGTAGAAAATTATTTTTTGAATAATTTACTATAGAAAAGGCAATCCCTGGCGCAATTAAAATTTGCGACAGTAAAAAATTAGTTTTTGAAAAATTTACTGAAGAAGAGGCAATCCCTGGCGCAATTAAAACTTGCGATAGTAAAAAATTATTTTTTGAATAATTTACTATAGAAAAGGTAATCCCTGGCGTATTTAAAATTTGCGACAGTAAAAAATTAATATTTTGAAAAATTTACTGTAGAAAAGGCAATCCCTGGCGCAATTAAATTTGCGACAGTAAAAAATTAATTTGTTAAAAATTTACTATAGAAAAGGCAATCCCTGGGATTTTTAAAATTTGCGACAATAGAAAATTATTTTTTGAATAATTTACTATAGAAAAGGCAATCCCTGGCGCAATTAAAATTTGCGACAGTAAAAAATTATTTTTTGAATAATTTACTATAGAAAAGGCAATCCCTGGCGTAATTAAAATTTGCGACAGTATAAAATTATTTTTTGAATAATTTACTATAGAAAAGGCAATCCCTGGCGCACTTAAAATTTGCGACAGTAAAAAAATATTTTATGAATAATTTACTATAGAAAAGGCAATCCCTGACGTAATTAAAATTTGCGACAGTCGAAAATTATTTTTTGAATAATTTACTATAGAAAAGGCAATCCCTGGCGCACTTAAAATTTGCGACAGTAAAAAGTTAATTTATGAGAAATTTACTATAGAAAAGGCAATCCCTGGGATATTTAAAATTTGCGACAGTAGAAAATTATTTTTTGAAAAATTTACTGTAGAAAAGGCAATCCCTGGCGTAATTAAAATTTGCGACAGTAAAAAATTATTTTTTGCAAAATTTACTATAGAAAAGGTAATCCCTGGCGCAATTACAATTTGCGACAGTAAAAAATTATTTTTTGAATAATTTACTATAGAAAAGGCAATCCCTGGCGCAATTAAAATTTGCGACAGTAAAAAATTATTTTTTGCAAAATTTACTATAGAAAAGGTAATCCCTGGCATAATTACAATTTGCGACAGTAAAAAATTATTTGTTTGCAAAATTTACAAAAAAAAAAGCAATCCCTGGCGTATTTAAAATTTTCGACAGTAGAAAATTATTTTTTTAATAATTTACTATACAAAAGGCAATCCCTGGCGCAATTAAAATTTGCGACAGTAGAAAATTATTTTTTGAATAATTTACTATAGAAAAGGCAATCCCTGGCGTAATTAAAATTTGCGACAGATAATAATTTTTTTTTGAATAATTTACTATAGAAAAGGCAATCCCTGGCGTAATTAAAATTTGCGACAGTAGAAAATTATTTTTTGAATAATTTACTATAGAAAAGGCAATCCCTGGCGTAATTAAAATTTGCGACAGTAAAAAATTAGTTTTTGAAAAATTTACTGTAGAAAAGGCAATCCCTGGCGCAATTAAAACTTGCGATAGTAAAAAATTATTTTTTGAATAATTTACTATAGAAAAGGCAATCCCTGGCGTAATTAAACTTTTCGACAGTAGAAAATTATTTTTTGCAAAATTTACTATAGAAAAGGTAATTCCTGGCGCAATTACAATTTGCGACAGTAAAAAATTATTTTTTTGCAAAATTTACTATAGAAAATGCAATCCCTGGCGTATTTAAAATTTGCGACAGTATAAAATTAATTTTTGAATAATTTACTATAGAAAAGGCAATCTCTGGCGTAATTAAAATTTGCGACAGTAGAAAATTATTTTTTGAATAATTTACTATAGAAAAGGCAATCCCTGGCGTAATTAAAATTTGCGTCAGTAGAAAATTATTTTTTGAATAATTTACTATAGAAAAGGCAATCTCTGGCGTAATTAAAATTTGCGACAGTAGAAAATTATTTTTTGAATAATTTACTATAGAAAAGGCAATCCCTGGCGTAATTAAAATTTGCGTCAGTAGAAAATTATTTTTTGAATAATTTACTATAGAAAAGGCAATCCCTGGCGCAATTAATATTTGCGACAGTAAAAAATTATTTTTTGCAAAATTTACTGTAGAAAAGGCAATCCCTGGCGCAATTAAAACTTGCGATAGTAAAAAATTATTTTTTGAATAATTTACTATAGAAAAGGCAATCCCTGGCGTATTTAAAATTTCCGACAGTAAAAAATTAATATTTTGAAAAATTTACTGTAGAACAGGCAATCCCTGGCGCAATTAAAATTTGCGACAGTAAAAAATTATTTTTTGAATAATTTACTATAGAAAAGGCAATCCCTGGCGCACTTAAAATTAGCGACAGTATAAAATTATTTTTTGAATAATTTACTATAGAAAAGGCAATCCCTGGCGTAATTAAAATTTGCGACAGTATAAAATTATTTTCTGAATAATTTATTATAGAAAAGGCAATCCCTGGCGTAGTTAAAATTTGCGACAGTAGAAAATTATTTTTTGAATTATTTACTATAGAAAAGGCAATCCCTGGCGTATTTAAAATTTGCGACAGTAAAAAATTAATTTGTGAAAAATTTACCTGGCGAAATTGAAATTTGCGATAGTAAAAAATTATTTTTTGAATAATTTACTATAGAAAAGGCAATCCCTGGCGCACTTAAAATTTGCGACAGTAAAAAATTATTTTTTGAATAATTTACTATAGAAAAGGCAATCCATGCCGTAATTAAAATTTGCGACAGTAGAAAATTATTTTTTGAATAATTTACTATAGAAAAGCAATCCCTGGCGCAATTAAAATTTGCGACAGTATAAAATTATTTTTTGAATAATTTACTATAGAAAAGGCAATCCCTGGCGTAATTAAAATTTGCGACAGATTAAATTATTTTTTGAATAATTTACTATAGAAAAGGCAATCCCTGGCGCAATTATAATTTGCGACAGTAAAAAATTAATTTGTGAGAAATTTACTATAGAAAAAGCAATCCCTGGGATATTTAAAATTTGCGACAGTAGAAAATTATTTTTTGAATAATTTACTATATAAAAGGCAATCCCTGGCGCAATTAAAATTTGCGACAGTAAAAAAATTATTTTTTGAATAATTTACTATATAAAATGCAATCCCTGGCGTAATTAAAATTTGCGACAGTATAAAATTATTTTTTGAATAATTTACTATAGAAAAGGCAATCCCTGGCGCACTTAAAATTTGCGACAGTAAAAAATTATTTTTTGAATAATTTACTATAGAAAAGGCAATCCCTGGCGTAATTAAAATTTGCGACAGTAGAAAATTATTTTTTGAATAATTTACTATAGAAAAGGCAATCCCTTGCGCACTTAAAATTTGCGACAGTAAAAAATTAATTTGTGAGAAATTTACTATAGAAAAGGCAATCCCTGGGATATTTAAAATTTGCGTCAGTAGAAAATTATTTTTTGAAAAATTTACTACAGAAAAGGCAATCCCTGGCGTAATTAAAATTTGCGACAGTAAAAAATTAGTTTTTGAAAAATTTACTGTAGAAAAGGCAATCCCTGGCGCAATTAAAATTTGCGACAGTAAAAAATTATTTTTTGAAAAATTTACTATAGAAAAGGCAATCCTTGGCGTATTTAAAATTTGCGACAGTAAAAAATTATTTTTTGAAAAATTTACTATAGAAAAGGCAATCCTTGGCGTATTTAAAATTTGCGACAGTAAAAAATTATTTTTTGAATAATTTACTATAGAAAAGGCAATCCCTGGCGTAATTAAAATTTGCGACAGTAGAAAATTATTTTTTGAATAATTTACTATAGAAAAGGCAATCCCTGGCGTATTTAAAATTTGCGACAGTAAAAAATTATTTTTTGAATAATTTACTATAGAAAAGGCAATCCCTGGCGCAATTAAAATTTGCAACAGTAAAAAATTATTTTTTGCAAAATTTACTAAAGAAAAGGCAATCCCTGGCGTATTTAAAATTTGCGACAGTATAAAATTAATTTTTGAAAAATTTACTGTAGAAAAGGCAATCCCTGGCGTAATTAAAATTTGCGACAGTAGAAAATTATTTTTTGAATAATTTACTATAGAAAAGGCAATCCCTGGCGCAATTAAAATTTGCGACAGTAAAAAATTATTTTTTGAATAATTTACTATAGAAAAGGCAATCCCTGGCGTAATTAAAATTTGCGACAGTAGAAAATTATTTTTTGAATAATTTACTATAGAAAAGGCAATCCCTGGCGTATTTAAAATTTGCGACAGTAAAAAATTATTTTTTGAATAATTTACTATAGAAAAGGCAATCCCTGGCGCAATTAAAATTTGCGACAGTAAAAAATTATTTTTTGCAAAATTTACTATAGAAAAGGCAATCCCTGGCGTATTTAAAATTTGCGACAGTATAAAATTAATTTTTGAAAAATTTACTGTAGAAAAGGGAATCCCTGGCGTAATTAAAATTTGCGACAGTAGAAAATTATTTTTTGAATAATTTACTATAGAAAAGGCAATCCCTGGCGTAATTAAAATTTGTGACAGTAAAAAATTATTTTTTGAATAATTTACTATAGAAAAGGCAATCCCTGGCGTAATTAAGATTTGCGACAGTAGAAAATTATTTTTTGAATAATTTACTGTAGAAAAGGCAATCCCTGGCGTAATTAAAATTTGCGACAATAGAAAATTATTTTTTGAATAATTTACTATAGAAAAGGCAATCCCTGGCGTATTTAAAATTTGCGACAGTAAAAAATTAATATTTTGAAAAATTTACTGTAGAAATGGCAATACCTGGCGCAATTAAAATTTGCGACAGTAAAAAATTATTTTTTGAATAATTTACTATAGAAAAGGCAATCCCTGGCGCACTTAAAATTTGCGACAGTATAAAATTATTTTTTGCAAAATTTACTATAGAAAAGGCAATCCCTGGCGTAATTAAAATTTTCGACAGTAAAAAATTAATATTTTGAAAAATTTACTGTAGAAAAGGCAATCCCTGGCGTTATTAAAATTTGCGACAGTAGAAAATTATTTTTTGAATAATTTACTATAGAAAAGGCAATCCCTGGCGCAATTAAAATTTGCGACAGTAGAAAATTATTTTTTGAACAATTTGCTATAGAAAAGGCAATCCCTGGCGCACTTAAAATTTGCGACAGTAAAAAATTATTTTTTGAATAATTTACTATAGAAAAGGCAATCCCTGGGATATTTAAAATTTGCGACAGTAGAAAATTATTTTTTGAATAATTTACTATAGAAAAGGCAATCCCTGGCGTAATTAAAATTTGCGACAGTTGAAAATTATTTTTTGAATAATTTACTATAGAAAAGGCAATCCCTGGCGCACTTAAAATTTGCGACAGAAAAAAATTATTTTTTGAATAATTTACTATAGAAGAGGCAATCCCTGGCGTATTTAAAATTTGCGACAGTAAAAAATTATTTTTTGAATAATTTACTATAGAAAAGGCAATCCCTGGCGTAATTAAAATTTGCGACAGTAGAAAATTATTTTTTGAATAATTTACTATAGGAAAGGCAATCCCTGGCGTATTTAAAATTTGCGACAGTATAAAATTAATTTTTGAATAATTTACTATAGAAAAGGCAATCCCTGGCGTAATTAAAATTTGCGACGGTAGAAAATTATTTTTTGAATAATTTACTAGAGAAAAGGCAATTCCTGGCGTAATTAAAATTTGCGACAGTAGAAAATTATTTTTTGAATAATTTACTATAGAAAAGGCAATCCCTGGCGCAATTAAAATTTGCGACAGTAAAAAATTAGTTTTTGAAAAATTTACTGAAGAAGAGGCAATCCCTGGCGCAATTAAAACTTGCGATAGTAAAAAATTATTTTTTGAATAATTTACTATAGAAAAGGTAATCCCTGGCGTATTTAAAATTTGCGACAGTAAAAAATTAATATTTTGAAAAATTTACTGTAGAAAAGGCAATCCCTGGCGCAATTAAATTTGCGACAGTAAAAAATTAATTTGTTAAAAATTTACTATAGAAAAGGCAATCCCTGGGATTTTTAAAATTTGCGACAATAGAAAATTATTTTTTGAATAATTTACTATAGAAAAGGCAATCCCTGGCGCAATTAAAATTTGCGACAGTAAAAAATTATTTTTTGAATAATTTACTATAGAAAAGGCAATCCCTGGCGTAATTAAAATTTGCGACAGTATAAAATTATTTTTTGAATAATTTACTATAGAAAAGGCAATCCCTGGCGCACTTAAAATTTGCGACAGTAAAAAAATATTTTATGAATAATTTACTATAGAAAAGGCAATCCCTGACGTAATTAAAATTTGCGACAGTCGAAAATTATTTTTTGAATAATTTACTATAGAAAAGGCAATCCCTGGCGCACTTAAAATTTGCGACAGTAAAAAGTTAATTTATGAGAAATTTACTATAGAAAAGGCAATCCCTGGGATATTTAAAATTTGCGACAGTAGAAAATTATTTTTTGAAAAATTTACTGTAGAAAAGGCAATCCCTGGCGTAATTAAAATTTGCGACAGTAAAAAATTATTTTTTGCAAAATTTACTATAGAAAAGGTAATCCCTGGCGCAATTACAATTTGCGACAGTAAAAAATTATTTTTTGAATAATTTACTATAGAAAAGGCAATCCCTGGCGCAATTAAAATTTGCGACAGTAAAAAATTATTTTTTGCAAAATTTACTATAGAAAAGGTAATCCCTGGCATAATTACAATTTGCGACAGTAAAAAATTATTTGTTTGCAAAATTTACAAAAAAAAAAGCAATCCCTGGCGTATTTAAAATTTTCGACAGTAGAAAATTATTTTTTTAATAATTTACTATACAAAAGGCAATCCCTGGCGCAATTAAAATTTGCGACAGTAGAAAATTATTTTTTGAATAATTTACTATAGAAAAGGCAATCCCTGGCGTAATTAAAATTTGCGACAGATAATAATTTTTTTTTGAATAATTTACTATAGAAAAGGCAATCCCTGGCGTAATTAAAATTTGCGACAGTAGAAAATTATTTTTTGAATAATTTACTATAGAAAAGGCAATCCCTGGCGTAATTAAAATTTGCGACAGTAAAAAATTAGTTTTTGAAAAATTTACTGTAGAAAAGGCAATCCCTGGCGCAATTAAAACTTGCGATAGTAAAAAATTATTTTTTGAATAATTTACTATAGAAAAGGCAATCCCTGGCGTAATTAAACTTTTCGACAGTAGAAAATTATTTTTTGCAAAATTTACTATAGAAAAGGTAATTCCTGGCGCAATTACAATTTGCGACAGTAAAAAATTATTTTTTTGCAAAATTTACTATAGAAAATGCAATCCCTGGCGTATTTAAAATTTGCGACAGTATAAAATTAATTTTTGAATAATTTACTATAGAAAAGGCAATCTCTGGCGTAATTAAAATTTGCGACAGTAGAAAATTATTTTTTGAATAATTTACTATAGAAAAGGCAATCCCTGGCGTAATTAAAATTTGCGTCAGTAGAAAATTATTTTTTGAATAATTTACTATAGAAAAGGCAATCTCTGGCGTAATTAAAATTTGCGACAGTAGAAAATTATTTTTTGAATAATTTACTATAGAAAAGGCAATCCCTGGCGTAATTAAAATTTGCGTCAGTAGAAAATTATTTTTTGAATAATTTACTATAGAAAAGGCAATCCCTGGCGCAATTAATATTTGCGACAGTAAAAAATTATTTTTTGCAAAATTTACTGTAGAAAAGGCAATCCCTGGCGCAATTAAAACTTGCGATAGTAAAAAATTATTTTTTGAATAATTTACTATAGAAAAGGCAATCCCTGGCGTATTTAAAATTTCCGACAGTAAAAAATTAATATTTTGAAAAATTTACTGTAGAACAGGCAATCCCTGGCGCAATTAAAATTTGCGACAGTAAAAAATTATTTTTTGAATAATTTACTATAGAAAAGGCAATCCCTGGCGCACTTAAAATTAGCGACAGTATAAAATTATTTTTTGAATAATTTACTATAGAAAAGGCAATCCCTGGCGTAATTAAAATTTGCGACAGTATAAAATTATTTTCTGAATAATTTATTATAGAAAAGGAAATCCCTGGCGTAGTTAAAATTTGCGACAGTAGAAAATTATTTTTTGAATTATTTACTATAGAAAAGGCAATCCCTGGCGTATTTAAAATTTGCGACAGTAAAAAATTAATTTGTGAAAAATTTACCTGGCGAAATTGAAATTTGCGATAGTAAAAAATTATTTTTTGAATAATTTACTATAGAAAAGGCAATCCCTGGCGCACTTAAAATTTGCGACAGTAAAAAATTATTTTTTGAATAATTTACTATAGAAAAGGCAATCCATGCCGTAATTAAAATTTGCGACAGTAGAAAATTATTTTTTGAATAATTTACTATAGAAAAGCAATCCCTGGCGCAATTAAAATTTGCGACAGTATAAAATTATTTTTTGAATAATTTACTATAGAAAAGGCAATCCCTGGCGTAATTAAAATTTGCGACAGATTAAATTATTTTTTGAATAATTTACTATAGAAAAGGCAATCCCTGGCGCAATTATAATTTGCGACAGTAAAAAATTAATTTGTGAGAAATTTACTATAGAAAAAGCAATCCCTGGGATATTTAAAATTTGCGACAGTAGAAAATTATTTTTTGAATAATTTACTATATAAAGGCAATCCCTGGCGCAATTAAAATTTGCGACAGTAAAAAAATTATTTTTTGAATAATTTACTATATAAAAAGCAATCCCTGGCGTAATTAAAATTTGCGACAGTATAAAATTATTTTTTGAATAATTTACTATAGAAAAGGCAATCCCTGGCGCACTTAAAATTTGCGACAGTAAAAAATTATTTTTTGAATAATTTACTATAGAAAAGGCAATCCCTGGCGTAATTAAAATTTGCGACAGTAGAAAATTATTTTTTGAATAATTTACTATAGAAAAGGCAATCCCTTGCGCACTTAAAATTTGCGACAGTAAAAAATTAATTTGTGAGAAATTTACTATAGAAAAGGCAATCCCTGGGATATTTAAAATTTGCGTCAGTAGAAAATTATTTTTTGAAAAATTTACTACAGAAAAGGCAATCCCTGGCGTAATTAAAATTTGCGACAGTAAAAAATTAGTTTTTGAAAAATTTACTGTAGAAAAGGCAATCCCTGGCGCAATTAAAATTTGCGACAGTAAAAAATTATTTTTTGAAAAATTTACTATAGAAAAGGCAATCCTTGGCGTATTTAAAATTTGCGACAGTAAAAAATTATTTTTTGAAAAATTTACTATAGAAAAGGCAATCCTTGGCGTATTTAAAATTTGCGACAGTAAAAAATTATTTTTTGAATAATTTACTATAGAAAAGGCAATCCCTGGCGTAATTAAAATTTGCGACAGTAGAAAATTATTTTTTGAATAATTTACTATAGAAAAGGCAATCCCTGGCGTATTTAAAATTTGCGACAGTAAAAAATTATTTTTTGAATAATTTACTATAGAAAAGGCAATCCCTGGCGCAATTAAAATTTGCGACAGTAAAAAATTATTTTTTGCAAAATTTACTAAAGAAAAGGCAATCCCTGGCGTATTTAAAATTTGCGACAGTATAAAATTAATTTTTGAAAAATTTACTGTAGAAAAGGCAATCCCTGGCGTAATTAAAATTTGCGACAGTAGAAAATTATTTTTTGAATAATTTACTATAGAAAAGGCAATCCCTGGCGCAATTAAAATTTGCGACAGTAAAAAATTATTTTTTGAATAATTTACTATAGAAAAGGCAATCCCTGGCGTAATTAAAATTTGCGACAGTAGAAAATTATTTTTTGAATAATTTACTATAGAAAAGGCAATCCCTGGCGTATTTAAAATTTGCGACAGTAAAAAATTATTTTTTGAATAATTTACTATAGAAAAGGCAATCCCTGGCGCAATTAAAATTTGCGACAGTAAAAAATTATTTTTTGCAAAATTTACTATAGAAAAGGCAATCCCTGGCGTATTTAAAATTTGCGACAGTATAAAATTAATTTTTGAAAAATTTACTGTAGAAAAGGCAATCCCTGGCGTAATTAAAATTTGCGACAGTAGAAAATTATTTTTTGAATAATTTACTATAGAAAAGGCAATCCCTGGCGTAATTAAAATTTGTGACAGTAAAAAATTATTTTTTGAATAATTTACTATAGAAAAGGCAATCCCTGGCGTAATTAAGATTTGCGACAGTAGAAAATTATTTTTTGAATAATTTACTGTAGAAAAGGCAATCCCTGGCGTAATTAAAATTTGCGACAATAGAAAATTATTTTTTGAATAATTTACTATAGAAAAGGCAATCCCTGGCGTATTTAAAATTTGCGACAGTAAAAAATTAATATTTTGAAAAATTTACTGTAGAAATGGCAATACCTGGCGCAAGTAAAATTTGCGACAGTAAAAAATTATTTTTTGAATAATTTACTATAGAAAAGGCAATCCCTGGCGCACTTAAAATTTGCGACAGTATAAAATTATTTTTTGCAAAATTTACTATAGAAAAGGCAATCCCTGGCGTAATTAAAATTTTCGACAGTAAAAAATTAATATTTTGAAAAATTTACTGTAGAAAAGGCAATCCCTGGCGTTATTAAAATTTGCGACAGTAGAAAATTATTTTTTGAATAATTTACTATAGAAAAGGCAATCCCTGGCGCAATTAAAATTTGCGACAGTAGAAAATTATTTTTTGAACAATTTGCTATAGAAAAGGCAATCCCTGGCGCACTTAAAATTTGCGACAGTAAAAAATTATTTTTTGAATAATTTACTATAGAAAAGGCAATCCCTGGGATATTTAAAATTTGCGACAGTAGAAAATTATTTTTTGAATAATTTACTATAGAAAAGGCAATCCCTGGCGTAATTAAAATTTGCGACAGTTGAAAATTATTTTTTGAATAATTTACTATAGAAAAGGCAATCCCTGGCGCACTTAAAATTTGCGACAGAAAAAAATTATTTTTTGAATAATTTACTATAGAAGAGGCAATCCCTGGCGTATTTAAAATTTGCGACAGTAAAAAATTATTTTTTGAATAATTTACTATAGAAAAGGCAATCCCTGGCGTAATTAAAATTTGCGACAGTAGAAAATTATTTTTTGAATAATTTACTATAGAAAAGGCAATCGCTGGCGTAATTAAAATTTGCGACAGTATAAAATTATTTTTTGAATAATTTACTATAGAAAAGGCAATTCCTGGCGCACTTAGAATTTGCGATAGTACAAAATTATTTTTTGAATAATTTACTATAGAAAAGGCAATCCCTGGCGTAATTAAAATTTGCGACAGTATAAAATTATTTTTTGCAAAATTTACTATAGAAAAGGCAATCCCTGGCGTAATTAAAATTTTCGACAGTAAAAAATTAATATTTTGAAAAATTTACTGTAGAAAAGACAATCCCTGGCGCAATTAAAATTTGCGACAGTAAAAAATTATTTTTTGAATAATTTACTATAGAAAAGGCAATACCTGGCGCAATTAAAATTTGCGACAGTAAAAAATTATTTTTTGAATAATTTACTATAGAAAAGGCAATCCCTGGCGCACATAAAATTTGCGACAGTTGAAAATTATTTTTTGAATAATTTACTATAGAAAAGGCAATTCCTGGCGCACTTAAAATTTGCGACAGTAACAAAATTATTTTTTGAATAATTTGCTATAGAAAAGGCAATCCCTGGCGTATTTAAAATTTGCGACAGTAAGAAATTAATTTGTGAGAAATTTACTATAGAAACGGCAATCCCTGGGATATTTAAAATTTGCGACAGTAAAAAATTATTTTTTGAAAAATTTACTATAGAAAAGGCAATCCCTGGTGCAATTAAAATTTGCGACAGTAAAAAATTATTTTTTGAATAATTTACTATAGAAAAGGCAATCCCTGGCGTATTTAAAATTTGCGACAGTAAGAAATTAATTTGTGAGAAATTTACTATAGAAAAGGCAATCCCTGGGATATTTAAAATTTGCGACAGTAAAAAATTATTTTTTGAAAAATTTACTGTAGAAAAGGCAATCCCTGTCGCAATTAAAACTTGCGATAGTAAAAAATTATTTTTTGAAAAGTTTACTATAGAAAAGGCAATCCCTGGCGTAATTAAAATTTGCGACAGTATAAAATTATTTTTTGAATAATTTACTATAGAAAAGGCAATCCCTGGCGTAATTAAAATTTGCGATAGTAAAAAATTATTTTTTGAATAATTAACTATAGAAAAGGCAATCCCTGGCGCACTTAAAATTTGCGACAGTATAAAATTATTTTTTGAATAATTTACTATAGAAATGGCAATCCCTGGCATATTTAAAATTTGCGACAGTAAAAAATTATTTTTTGAAAAATTTACTATAGAAAAGGCAATCCCTGGCGTATTTAAAAGATGCGACAGTATAAAATTAATTTTTGAAAAATTTACTGTAGAAAAGGCAATCCCTGGCGCAGTTAAAATTTGCGACAGTAAAAAATTATTTTTTGCAAAATTTACTATAGAAAAGGTAATCCCTGTCGCAATTACAATTTGCGACAGTAAAAAATTATTTTTTTGCAAAATTTACTATAGAAAAGGCAATTCCTGGCGTATTTAAAATTTGCGACAGTAGAAAATTATGTTTTGAATAATTTACTATAGAAAAGGCAATCCCTGGCGCAATTAAAATTTGCGACAGTAGAAAATTATTTTTTGAATAATTTACTATAGAAAACGCAATCCCTGGCGCAATTAAAATTTGCGACAGTAAAAAATTATTTTGAAAAATTTACTATAGAAAAGGCAATCCCTGGCGTAATTAAAATTTCCGACAGTTGAAAATTATTTTTTGAATAATTTACTATAGAAAAGGCAATCCCTGGCGCACTTAAAATTTGCGAAAGTAAAAAATTATTATTTGAATAATTTACTATAGAAAAGGCAATCCCTGGGATATTTAAAATTTGCGACAGTAGAAAATTATTTTTTGAATAATTTACTATAGAAAAGGCAATCCCTGGCGTAATTAAAATTAGCGACATTTGAAAATTATTTTTTGAATAATTTACTATAGAAAAGGCAATCCCTGGCGCACTTAAAATTTGCGACAGTAAAAAATTATTTTTTGAATAATTTACTATAGAAACGGCAATCCCTGGCGTATTTAAAATTGGCGACAGTAAAAAATTATTTATTGAATAATTTACTATAGAAAAGGCAATCCCTGGCGCACTTAAAATTTGCGACAGTAAAAAATTATTTTTTGAATAATTTACTATAGAAAAGGCAATCCCTGGCGTATTTAAAATTTGCGACAGTAAGAAATTAATTTGTGAGAAATTTACTATAGAAAAGGCAATCCCTGGGATATTTAAAATTTGCGACAGTAAAAAACTATTTTTTGAAAAATTTACTGTAGAAAAGGCAATCCCTGTCGCAATTAAAACTTGCGATAGTAAAAAATTTTTTTGAATAATTTACTATAGAAAAGGCAATCCCTGGCGTAATTAAAATTTGCGACAGTAGAAAATTATTTTTTGAATAATTTACTATAGAAAAGGCAATCCCTGGCGTAATTAAAATTTGCGACAGTATAAAATTATTTTTTGAATAATTTACTATAGAAAAGGCAATCCCTGGCGCACTTAAAATTTGCGACAGTACAAAATTATTTTTTGAATAATTTACTATAGAAAAGGCAATCCCTGGCGTAATTAAAATTTGCGACAGTATAAAATTATTTTTTGATAATTTACTATAGAAAAGGCAATCCCTGGCGCTATTAAAATTTGCGACAGTAGAAAATTATTTTTTGAATAATTTACTATAGAAAAGGCAATCCCTGGCGCAATTAAAATTTGCGACAGTAGAAAATTATTTTTTGAACAATTTGCTATAGAAAAGGCAATCCCTGGCGCAATTAATATTTGCGACAGTAAAAAATTATTTTTTGAAAAATTTACTATAGAAAAGGTAATCCCTGGCGCAATTACAATTTGCGACAGTAAAAAATTATTTTTTGAATAATTTACTATAGAAAAGGCAATCCCTGGCGCACTTAAAATTTGCGACAGTAAAAAATTATTTTTTGAATAATTTACTATAGAAAAGGCAATCCCTGGGATATTTAAAATTTGCGACAGTAGAAAATTATTTTTTTGAATAATTTACTATAGAAAAGGCAATCCCTGGCGTAATTAAAATTTGCGACAGTTGAAAATTATTTTTTGAATAATTTACTATAGAAAAGGCAATCCCTGGCGCACTTAAAATTTGCGACAGAAAAAAATTATTTTTTGAATAATTTACTATAGAAGAGGCAATCCCTGGCGTATTTAAAATTTGCGACAGTAAAAAATTATTTTTTGAATAATTTACTATAGAAAAGGCAATCCCTGGCGTAATTAAAATTTGCGACAGTAGAAAATTATTTTTTGAATAATTTACTATAGAAAAGGCAATCCCTGGCGTAATTAAAATTTGCGACAGTATAAAATTATTTTTTGAATAATTTACTATAGAAAAGGCAATCCCTGGCGCACTTAAAATTTGCGACAGTACAAAATTATTTTTTGAATAATTTACTATAGAAAAGGCAATCCCTGGCGTAATTAAAATTTGCGACAGTATAAAATTATTTTTTGCAAAATTTACTATAGAAAAGGCAATCCCTGGCGTAATTAAAATTTTCGACAGTAAAAAATTAATATTTTGAAAAATTTACTGTAGAAAAGACAATCCCTGGCGCAATTAAAATTTGCGACAGTAAAAAATTATTTTTTGAATAATTTACTATAGAAAAGGCAATCCCTGGCGCAATTAAAATTTGCGACAGTAAAAAATTATTTTTTGAATAATTTACTATAGAAAAGGCAGTCCCTGGCGCACTTAAAATTTGCGACAGTTGAAAATTATTTTTTGAATAATTTACTATAGAAAAGGCAATCCCTGGCGCACTTAAAATTTGCGGCAGTAAAAAATTATTTTTTGAATAATTTACTATAGAAAAGGCAATCCCTGGCGTATTTAAAATTTGCGACAGTAAGAAATTAATTTGTGAGAAATTTACTATAGAAACGGCAATCCCTGGGATATTTAAAATTTGCGACAGTAAAAAATTATTTTTTGAAAAATTTACTATAGAAAAGGCAATCCCTGGTGCAATTAAAATTTGCGACAGTAAAAAATTATTTTTTGAATAATTTACTATAGAAAAGGCAATCCCTGGCGTATTTAAAATTTGCGACAGTAAGAAATTAATTTGTGAGAAATTTACTATAGAAAAGGCAATCCCTGGGATATTTAAAATTTGCGACAATAAAAAATTATTTTTTGAAAAATTTACTGTAGAAAAGGCAATCCCTGTCGCAATTAAAACTTGCGATAGTAAAAAATTATTTTTTGAAAAGTTTACTATAGAAAAGGCAATCCCTGGCGTAATTAAAATTTGCGACAGTAAAAAATTAATTTGTGAGAAATTTACTATAGAAAAGGCAATACCTGGCGTAATTAAAATTTGCGACAGTAGAAAATTATTTTTTGAATAATTTACTATAGAAAAGGCAATCCCTGGCGTAATTAAAATTTGCGACAGTAGAAAATTATTTTTTGAATAATTTACTATAGAAAAGGCAATCCCTGGCGCAATTAAAATTTGCGACAGTAAAAAATTATTTTTTGAATAATTTACTATAGAAAAGGCAATCCCTGGCGTAATTAAAATTGGCGACAGTAGAAAATTATTTTTTGAATAATTTACTATAGAAAAGGCAATCCCTGGCGTATTTAAAATTTGCGACAGTAAAAAATTATTTTTTGAATCATTTACTATAGAAAAGGCAATCCCTGGCGTATTTAAAATTTGCGACAGTAAAAAATTATTTTTTGAATAATTTACTATAGAAAAGGCAATCCCTGGCGTAATTAAAATTTGCGACAGTAAAAAATTATTTTTTGAATAATTTACTATAGAAAAGGCAATCCCTGGCGTAATTAAAATTTGCGACAGTAGAAAATTATTTTTTGAATAATTTACTATAGAAAAGGCAATCCCTGGCGTATTTAAAATTTGCGACAGTAAAAAAATTATTTTTTCAATAATTTACTATAGAAAAGGCAATCCCTGGCGTAATTAAAATTTGCGACAGTATAAAATTAATTTTTGAAAAATTTACTGTAGAAAAGGCAATCCCTGGCGCAATTAAAATTTGCGACAGTAGAAAATTATTTTTTGAAAAGTTTTACTATAGAAAAGGCAATCCCTGGCGCAATTAAAATTTGCGACAGTAAAAAAATTATTTTTTGCAAAATTTACTGTAGAAAAGGCAATCCCTGGCGCAATTAAAACTTGCGATAGTAAAAAATTATTTTTTGAATAATTTACTATAGAAAAGGCAATCCCTGGCGGATTTGAAATTTGCGACAGTAAAAAATTATTTTTTGAATAATTTACTATAGAAAAGGCAATCCCTGGCGTATTTAAAATTTGCGACAGTAAAAATTATTTTTTGAATAATTTACTATAGAAAAGGCAATCCTGGCGTATTTAAAATTTGCGACAGTATAAAATTAATTTTTGAAAAATTTACTGTAGAAAAGGCAATACCTGGCGCAATTAAAATTTGCGACAGTAGAAAATTATTTTTTTGAAAAATTTACTGTAGAAAAGGCAATCCCTGGCGCAATTAAAATTTTGCGACAGTAGAAAATAATTTTTGAATAATTTACTGTGGAAAATGCAATCCCTGGCGCAATTAAAATTTGCGACAGAAAATAATTATTTTTTGAATAATTACTATAGAAAAGGCAATCCCTGCGTATTTAAAATTTGCGACAGTAAGAAATTAATTTGTGAGAAATTTACTATAGAAAAGGCAATCCCTGGGATATTTAAAATTTGCGACAGTAAAAAATTATTTTTTGAATAATTTACTATAGAAAAGGCAATCCCTGGGATATTTAAAATTTGCGACAGTAGAAAATTATTTTTTGAATAATTTACTATAGAAAAGGCAATCCCTGACGCAATTAAAATTTGTGACAGTATAAAATTATTTTTTGAATAATTTACTATAGAAAAGGCAATCCCTGGCGCACTTAAAATTTGCGACAGTAAAAAATTATTTTTTGAATAATTTACTATAGAAAAGGCAATCCCTGGCGTAATTAAAATTTTCGACAGTTGAAAATTATTTTTTGAATAATTTACTATAGAAAGGCAATACTTGGCGCAATTACAATTTGCTACAGTTGAAAATTATTTTTTGAATAATTTACTATAGAAAAGGCAATCCCTGGCGCAATTAAAATTTGCGACAGTTGAAAATTATTTTTTGAATAATTTACTATAGAAAAGGCAATCCCTGGCGCAATTAATATTTGCGACAGTAGAAAATTATTTTTTGAATAATTTACTATAGAAAAGGGAATCCCTGGCGCAATTAAAATTTGCGGACAGTAAAAAATTATTTTTTGAATAATTTACTATAGAAAAGGCAATCCCTGGCGCAATTAAAATTTGCGAAAGTATAAAATTATTTTTTGAATAATTTACTATAGAAAAGGCAATCCCTGGCGTAATTAAAATTTGCGACAGTAGAAAATTATTTTTTGAATAATTTACTATAGAAAAGGCAATCCCTGGCGTAATTAAAATTTGCGACAGTATAAAATTATTTTTTGAATAATTTACTATAGAAAAGGCAATCCCTGGCGTAGTTAAAATTTGCGACAGTAGAAAATTTTTTTTGAAAATTTTACTATAGAAAAGGCAATCCCCTGGCGTAATTAAAATTTGCGACAGTAGAAAATTATTTTTTGAATAATTTACTATAGAAAAGGCAATCCCTGGCGTATTTAAAATTTGCGACAGTAAAAAATTATTTTGTGAGAAATTTACTATAGAAAAGGCAATCCCTGGGATATTTAAAATTGCGACAGTAGAAAATTATTTTTTGAATAATTTACTATAGAAAAGGCAATCCCTGGCGCAGTAAAATTTGCGACAGTAAAAAATTATTTTTTGAATAATTTACTATAGAAAAGGCAATCCCTGGCGCAATTAAAATTTGCGACAGTATAAAATTATTTTTTGAATAATTTACTATAGAAAAGGCAATCCCTGGCGTAATTAAAATTTGCGACAGTAGAAAATTATTTTTTGAATAATTTACTATAGAAAAGGCAATCCCTGGCGCAATTAAAATTTGCGACAGTAGAAAATTATTTTTTGAATAATTTACTATAGAAAAGGCAATCCCTGGCTTAATTAAAATTTGCGACAGTAGAAAATTATTTTTTGAATAATTTACTGTAGAAAAGGCAATCCCTGGAGCAATTAAAATTTGCGACAGTAAAAAATTATTTTTTGAATAATTTACTATAGAAAAGGCAATCCCTGGGCCAATTAAAATTTGCGACAGTATAAAATTATTTTTTGAATAATTTACTATAGAAAAGGCAATCCCTGGCGCAATTACAAATTGCGACAGATGAAAATTATTTTTTGAATAATTTACTACAGAAAAGGCAATCCCTGGCGTATTTAAAATTTGCGACAGTAAGAAATTAATTTGTGAGAAATTTACTATAGAAACGGCAATCCCTGGGATATTTAAAATTTGCGACAGTAAAAAATTATTTTTGAAAAATTTACTATAGAAAAGGCAATCCCTGGTGCAATTAAAATTTGCGACAGTAAAAAATTATTTTTTGAATAATTTACTATAGAAAAGGCAATCCCTGGCGTATTTAAAATTTGCGACAGTAAGAAATTAATTTGTGAGAAATTTACTATAGAAAAGGCAATCCCTGGGATATTTAAAATTTGCGACAGTAAAAAATTATTTTTTGAAAAATTTACTGTAGAAAAGGCAATCCCTGTCGCAATTAAAACTTGCGATAGTAAAAAATTATTTTTTGAAAAGTTTACTATAGAAAAGGCAATCCCTGTCGCAATTAAAACTTGCGATAGTAAAAAATTATTTTTTGAAAAGTTTACTATAGAAATGGCAATCCCTGGTATATTTAAAATTTGCGACAGTAAAAAATTATTTTTTGAAAAATTTACTATAGAAAAGGCAATCCCTGGCGTATTTAAAATTTGCGACAGTATAAAATTAATTTTTGAAAAATTTACTGTAGAAAAGGCAATCCCTGGCGCAGTTAAAATTTGCGACAGTAAAAAATTATTTTTTGCAAAATTTACTATAGAAAAGTTAATCCCTGTCGCAATTACAATTTGCGACAGTAAAAAATTATTTTTTTGCAAAATTTACTATAGAAAAGGCAATTCCTGGCGTATTTAAAATTTGCGACAGTAGAAAATTATGTTTTGAATAATTTACTATAGAAAAGGCAATCCCTGGCGCAATTAAAATTTGCGACAGTAGAAAATTATTTTTTGAATAATTTACTATAGAAAACGCAATCCCTGGCGCAATTAAAATTTGCGACAGTAAAAAATTATTTTTTAAAAAATTTACTATAGAAAAGGCAATCCCTGGCGTAATTAAAATTTGCGACAGTTGAAAATTATTTTTTGAATAATTTACTATAGAAAAGGCAATCCCTGGCGCACTTAAAATTTGCGAAAGTAAAAAATTATTATTTGAATAATTTACTATAGAAAAGGCAATCCCTGGGATATTTAAAATTTGCGACAGTAGAAAATTATTTTTTGAATAATTTACTATAGAAAAGGCAATCCCTGGCGTAATTAAAATTAGCGACATTTGAAAATTATTTTTTGAATAATTTACTATAGACAAGGCAATCCCTGGCGCACTTAAAATTTGCGACAGTAAAAAATTATTTTTTGAATAATTTACTATAGAAAAGGCAATCCCTGGCGTATTTAAAATTTGCGACAGTAAAAAATTATTTTTTGAATAATTTACTATAGAAAAGGCAATCCCTGGCGCACTTAAAATTTGCGACAGTAAAAAATTATTTTTTGAATAATTTACTATAGAAAAGGCAATCCCTGGCGTAATTAAAATTTGCGACAGTAAAAAATTATTTTTTGAATAATTTACTATAGAAAAGGCAATCCCTGGCGTAATTAAAATTTGCGACAGTAGAAAATTATTTTTTGAATAATTTAGGTACTATAGAAAAGCAATCCCTAGCGTATTTAAAATTTGCGACAGTAAAAAATTATTTTTTGAATAATTTACTATAGAAAAGGCAATCCCTGGCGTAATTAAAATTTGCGACAGTATAAAATTAATTTTGAAAAATTTACTGTAGAAAAGGCAATCCCTGGCCAATTAAAATTTGCGACAGTAGAAAATTATTTTTTGAAAAGTTTACTATAGAAAAGGCAATCCCTGGCGCAATTAAAATTTGCGACAGTAAAAAATTATTTTTTGCAAAATTTACTGTAGAAAAGGCAATCCCTGGCGCAATTAAAACTTGCGATAGTAAAAAATTATTTTTTGAATAATTTACTATAGAAAAGGCAATCCCTGGGATATTTAAAATTTTCGACAGTAAAAAATTAATATTTTGAAAAATTTACTGTAGAAAAGGCAATCCCTGGCGCAATTAAAATTTGCGACAGTAGAAAATTATTTTTTGAATAATTTACTATAGAAAAGGCAATCCCTGGCGCAATTAAAATTTGCGACAGTAAAAAATTAATTTGTGAGAAATTTACTATAGAAAAGGCAATCCCTGGCGTAATTAAAATTTGCGACAGTAGAAAATTATTTTTTGAATAATTTACTATAGAAAAGGCAATCCCTGGCGTAATTAAAATTTGCGACAGTAAGAAAATTATTTTTTGAATAATTTACTATAGAAAAGGCAATCCCTGGCGCAATTTAAAATTTGCGACAGTGAAAAATTATTTTTTGAATAATTTACTATAGAAAAGGCAATCCCTGGCGTATTTAAAATTTGCGACAGTAAAAAATTATTTTTTGAATAATTTACTATAGAAAAGGCAATCCCTGGCGTAATTAAAATTTGCGAGAGTAAGAAAATTATTTTTTGAATAATTTACTATAGAAAGGCAATCCCTGGCGTAATTAAAATTTGCGACAGTAGAAAATTATTTTTTGAATAATTTACTATAGAAAAGGCAATCCCTGGCGTATTTAAAATTTGCGACAGTAAAAAATTATTTTTTGAATAATTACTATAGAAAAGGCAATCCCTGGCGTAATTAAAATTTGCGACAGTATAAAATTAATTTTTGAAAAATTTACTGTAGAAAAGGCAATCCCTGGCCAATTAAAATTTGCGACAGTAGAAAATTATTTTTGAAAAGTTTACTATAGAAAAGGCAATCCCTGGCGCAATTAAAATTTGCGACAGTAAAAAATTATTTTTTGCAAAATTTACTGTAGAAAAGGCAATCCCTGGCGCAATTAAAACTTGCGATAGTAAAAAATTATTTTTTGAATAATTTACTATAGAAAAGGCAATCCCTGGGATATTTAAAATTTTCGACAGTAAAAAATTAATATTTTGAAAAATTTACTGTAGAAAAGGCAATCCCTGGCGCAATTAAAATTTGCGACAGTAGAAAATTATTTTTTGAATAATTTACTATAGAAAAGGCAATCCCTGGCGCAATTAAAATTTGCGACAGTAAAAAATTAATTTGTGAGAAATTTACTATAGAAAAGGCAATCCCTGGCGTAATTAAAATTTGCGACAGTAGAAAATTATTTTTTGAATAATTTACTATAGAAAAGGCAATCCCTGGCGTAATTAAAATTTGCGACAGTAGAAAATTATTTTTTGAATAATTTACTATAGAAAAGGCAATCCCTGGCGCAATTAAAATTTGCGACAGTGAAAAATTATTTTTTGAATAATTTACTATAGAAAAGGCAATCCCTGGCGTATTTAAAATTTGCGACAGTAAAAAATTATTTTTTGAATAATTTACTATAGAAAAGGCAATCCCTGGCGTAATTAAAATTTGCGAGAGTAAAAAATTATTTTTTGAATAATTTACTATAGAAAAGGCAATCCCTGGCGTAATTAAAATTTGCGACAGTAGAAAATTATTTTTTGAATAATTTACTATAGAAAAGGCAATCCCTGGCGTATTTAAAATTTGCGACAGTAAAAAATTATTTTTTGAATAATTTACTATAGAAAAGGCAATCCCTGGCGTAATTAAAATTTGCGACAGTATAAAATTAATTTTTGAAAAATTTACTGTAGAAAAGGCAATCCCTGGCGCAATTAAAATTTGCGACAGTAGAAAATTATTTTTTGAAAAGTTTACTATAGAAAAGGCAATCCCTGGCGCAATTAAAATTTGCGACAGTAAAAAATTATTTTTTGCAAAATTTACTGTAGAAAAGGCAATCCCTGGCGCAATTAAAACTTGCGATAGTAAAAAATTATTTTTTGAATAATTTACTATAGAAAAGGCAATCCTGGCGGATTTGAAATTTGCGACAGTAAAAAATTATTTTTTGAATAATTTACTATAGAAAAGGCAATCCCTGGCGTATTTAAAATTTGCGACAGTAAAAAATTATTTTTTGAATAATTTACTATAGAAAAGGCAATCCCTGGCGTATTTAAAATTTGCGACAGTATAAAATTAATTTTTGAAAAATTTACTGTAGAAAAGGCAATACCTGCGCAATTAAAATTTGCGACAGTAGAAAATTATTTTTTGAAAAATTTACTGTAGAAAAGGCAATCCCTGGCGCAATTAAAATTTGCGACAGTAGAAAATAATTTTTTGAATAATTTACTGTGGAAAAGGCAATCCCTGGCGCAATTAAAATTTGCGACAGAAAATAATTATTTTTTGAATAATTTACTATAGAAAAGGCAATCCCTGGCGTATTTAAAATTTGCGACAGTAAGAAATTAATTTGTGAGAAATTTACTATAGAAAAGGCAATCCCTGGGATATTTAAAATTTGCGACAGTAAAAAATTATTTTTTGAATAATTTACTATAGAAAAGGCAATCCCTGGGATATTTAAAATTTGCGACAGTAGAAAATTATTTTTTGAATAATTTACTATAGAAAAGGCAATCCCTGACGCAATTAAAATTTGTGACAGTATAAAATTATTTTTTGAATAATTTACTATAGAAAAGGCAATCCCTGGCGCACTTAAAATTTGCGACAGTAAAAAATTATTTTTTGAATAATTTACTATAGAAAAGGCAATCCCTGGCGTAATTAAAATTTTCGAAAGTTGAAAATTATTTTTTGAATAATTTACTATAGAAAAGGCAATACTTGGCGCAATTACAATTTGCTACAGTTGAAAATTATTTTTTGAATAATTTACTATAGAAAAGGCAATCCCTGGCGTAATTAAAATTTGCGACAGTATAAAATTATTTTTTGAATAATTTACTATAGAAAAGGAAATCCCTGGCGTAGTTAAAATTTGCGACAGTAGAAAATTTTTTTTTGAAAATTTTACTATAGAAAAGGCAATCCCTGGCGTAATTAAAATTTGCGACAGTAGAAAATTATTTTTTGAATAATTTACTATAGAAAAGACAATCCCTGGCGTATTTAAAATTTGCGACAGTAAAAAAATTATTTTGTGAGAAATTTACTATAGAAAAGGCAATCGCTGGGATATTTAAAATTTGCGAAAGTAGAAAATTATTTTTTGAATAATTTACTATAGAAAAGGCAATCCCTGGCGCAGTTAAAATTTGCGACAGTAAAAAATTATTTTTTGAATAATTTACTATAGAAAAGGCAATCCCTGGCGCAATTAAAATTTGCGACAGTATAAAATTATTTTTTGAATAATTTACTATAGAAAAGGCAATCCCTGGCGTAATTAAAATTTGCGACAGTAGAAAATTATTTTTCGAATAATTTACTATAGAAAAGGCAATACCTGGCGCAATTAAAATTTGCGACAGTAGAAAATTATTTTTTGAATAATTTACTATAGAAAAGGCAATCCCTGGCTTAATTAAAATTTGCGACAGTAGAAAATTATTTTTTGAATAATTTACTGTAGAAAAGGCAATCCCTGGCGCAATTAAAATTTGCGACAGTAAAAAATTATTTTTTGAATAATTTACTATAGAAAAGGCAATCCCTGGCGCAATTAAAATTTGCGACAGTATAAAATTATTTTTTGAATAATTTACTATAGAAAAGGCAATCCCTGGCGCAATTACAAATTGCGACAGTTGAAAATTATTTTTTGAATAATTTACTATAGAAAAGGCAATCAGTGGCGCAATTAAAATTTGCGACAGTAAAAAATTATTTTTTGAATAATTTACTATAGAAAAGGCAATCCCTGGCGCAATTAAAATTTGCGACAGTAGAAAATTATTTTTTGAATAATTTACTATAGAAAAGGCAATCCCTGGCGCAATTAAAATTTGCGACAGTAAAAAATTATTTTTTTGAATAATTTACTATAGAAAAGGCAATCCCTGGCGCAATTAAAATTTTCGACAGTATAAAATTATTGTTTGAATAATTTACTATAGAAATGGCAATCCCTGGCGTAATTAAAATTTGCGACAGTAGAAAATTATTTTTTGAATAATTTACTATAGAAAAGGCAATCCCTGGCGTAATTAAAATTTGCGACAGTATAAAATTATTTTTTGAATAATTTACTATAGAAAAGGCAATCCCTGGCGTAATTAAAATTTGCGACAGTAGAAAATTATTTTTTGAAAAGTTTACTATAGAAAAGGCAATCCCTGGCGTAATTAAAATTTGCGACAGTAGAAAATTATTTTTTGAATAATTTACTATAGAAAAGGCAATCCCTGGCGTTTTTAAAATTTGCAACAGTAAAAAATTATTTTGTGAGAAATTTACTATAGAAAAGGCAATCCCTGGGATATTTAAAATTTGCGACAGTAAAAAATTATTTTTTGAATAATTTACTATAGAAAAGGCAATCCCTGGCGCAATTAAAATTTGCGACAGTAGAAAATTATTTTTTGAATAATTTACTATAGAAAAGGCAATCCCTGGTGCACATAAAATTTGCGACAGTATAAAATTATTTTTTGAATAATTTACTATAGAAAAGGCAATCCCTGGCGTAATTAAAATTTGCGACAGTAAAAAATTATTTTTTGAATAATTTACTATAGAAAAGGCAATCCCTGACGTATTTAAAATTTGCGACAGTATAAAATTATTTTTTGAATAATTTACTATAGAAAAGGCAATCCCTGGCGTAATTAAAATTTGCGACAGTAGAATATTATTTTTTGAAAAATTTACTATAGAAAAGGCAATCCCTGGCGCAATTAAAATTTGCGACAGTAAAAAATTATTTTTTGCAAAATTTACTGTAGAAAAGGCAATCCCTGGGATATTTAAAATTTGCGACAGTTGAAAATTATTTTTTGAATAATTTACTATAGAAAAGGCAATCCCTGGCGTAATTAAAATTTGCGACAGTATAAAATTATTTGTTGAATAATTTACTATAGAAAAGGCAATCCCTGGCGTAATTAAAATTTTCGACAGAAAAAAATTATTTTTTGAATAATTTACTATAGAAATGGCAATCCCTGGCGCAATTAAAATTTGCGACAGTTGAAAATTATTTTTTGAATAATTTACTATAGAAAAGGCAATCCCTGGCGTATTTAAAATTTGCGACAGTATAAAATTATTTTTTGAATAATTTACTATAGAAAAGGCAATCCCTGGCGTAATTAAAATTTGCGACAGTAGAAAATTATTTTTTGAATAATTTACTATAGAAAAGGCAATTCCTTTCGTAATTAAAATTTGCGACAGTATAAAATTAATTTTTGAATAATTTACTATAGAAAAGGCAATCCCTGGCGCAATTAAAATTTGCGACAGTAGAAAATTATTTTTTGAATAATTTACTATAGAAAAGGCAATCCCTGGCTCAATTAAAATTTGGAACAGTAAAAAATTATTTTTTTAATAATTTACTATTGAAAAGGCAATCCCTGGCGTATTTAAAATTTGCGACAGTAAGAAATTAATTTGTGAGAAATTTACTATAGAAAAGGCAATCCCTGGCGCAATTAAAATTTGCGACAGTAAAAAATTATTTTTTGCAAAATTTACTATAGAAAAGGAAATCCCTGGCGCACTTAAAATTTGCGACAGTAGAAAATTATTTTTTGAATAATTTACTATAGAAAAGGCAATCCCTGGGATATTTAAAATTTGCGACAGTAGAAAATTATTTTTTGAATAATTTACTATAGAAAAGGCAATCCCTGGTATATTTAAAATTTGCGAATGTAGAAAATTATTTTTTGAATAATTTACTATAGAAAAGGCAATCCCTGGCGTATTTAAAATTTGGCGACAGTAAAAAATTATTTTTTGAATAATTTACTATAGAAAAGGCAATCCCTGGCGCACTTAAAATTTGCGACAGTAGAAAATTATTTTTTGAATAATTTACTATAGAAAAGGCAATCCCTGGCGCAATTAAAATTTGCGACAGTAAAAATTATTTTTTGAATAATTTACTATAGAAAAGGCAATCCCTGGCGCAATTAAAATTTGCGACAGTATAAAATTAGTTTTTGAATAATTTACTATAGAAAAGGCAATCCCTGGCGTAATAAAAATTTGCGACAGTAGAAAATTATTTTTTGAATAATTTACTATAGAAAAGGCAATCCCTGGCGTATTTAAAATTTGCGACAGTATAAAATTATTTTTTGAATAATATACTATAGAAAAGGCAATCCCTGGCGTAATTAAAATTTGCGACAGTTGAAAATTATTTTTTTGAATAATTTACTATAGAAAAGGCAATCCCTGGCGTAATTAAAATTTGCGACAATAAAAAATTATTTTTTGAATAATTTACTATAGAAAAGGCAATCCCTGGCGCAATTAAAATTTGCGACAGTTGAAAATTATTTTTTAAATAATTTACTATAGAAAAGGCAATCCCTGGCGCAATTAAAATTTGCGACAGTAGAAAATTATTTTTTGAATAATTTACTATAGAAAAGGCAATCCCTGGCTTAATTAAAATTTGCGACAGTAGAAAATTATTTTTTGAATAATTTACTGTAGAAAAGGCAACCCCTGGCGCAATTAAAATTTGCGACAGTAAAAAATTATTTTTTGAATAATTTACTATAGAAAAGGCAATCCCTGGCGCAATTAAAACTTGCGACAGTATAAAATTATTTTTGAATAATTTACTATAGAAAAGGCAATCCCTGGCGCAATTACAAATTGCGACAGTTGAAAACTATTTTTTGAATAATTTACTATAGAAAAGGCAATCCCTGGCGCAATTAAAATTTGCGACAGTTGAAAATTATTTTTTGAATAATTTACTATAGAAAAGGCAATCCCTGGCGCAATTAAAATTTGCGACAGTAGAAAATTATTTTTTGAATAATTTACTATAGAAAAGGCAATCCCTGGCGCAATTAAAATTTGCGAGAGTAAAAAATTATTTTTTTGAATAATTTACTATAGAAAAGGCAATCCCTGGCGCAATTAAAATTTGCGACAGTATAAAATTATTGTTTGAATAATTTACTATAGAAAAGGCAATCCCTGGCGTAATTAAAATTTGCGACAGTAGAAAATTATTTTTTTAATAATTTACTATAGAAAAGGCAATCCCTGGCGTAATTAAAATTTGCGACAGTATAAAATTATTTTTTGAATAATTTACTATAGAAAAGGCAATCCCTGGCATAATTAAAATTTGCGACAGTAGAAAATTATTTTTTGAAAAGTTTACTATAGAAAAGGCAATCCCTGGCGTAATTAAAATTTGCGACAGTAGAAAATTATTTTTTGAATAATTTACTATAGAAAAGGCAATCCCTGGCGTATTTAAAATTTGCGACAGTAAAAAATTATTTTGTGAGAAATTTACTATAGAAAAGGCAATCCCTGGGATATTTAAAATTTGCGACAGTAAAAAATTATTTTTTGAATAATTTACTATAGAAAAGGCAATCCCTGGCGCAATTAAAATTTGCGACAGTAGAAAATTATTTTTGAATAATTTACTATAGAAAAGGCAATCCCTGGCGCACTTAAAATTTGCGACAGTATAAAATTATTTTTTGAATAATTTACTATAGAAAAGGCAATCCCTGGCGTAATTAAAATTTGCGACAGTAAAAAATTATTTTTTGAATAATTTACTATAGAAAAGGCAATCCCTGGCGTATTTAAAATTTGCGACAGTATAAAATTATTTTTTGAATAATTTACTATAGAAAAGGCAATCCCTGGTGTAATTAAAATTTGCGACAGTAGAATATTATTTTTTGAAAAATTTACTATAGAAAAGGCAATCCCTGGCGCAATTAAAATTTGCGACAGTAAAAAATTATTTTTTGCAAAATTTACTGTAGAAAAGGCAATCCCTGGGATATTTAAAATTTGCGACAGTTGAAAATTATTTTTTGAATAATTTACTGTAGAAAAGGCAATCCCTGGCGTAATTAAAATTTGCGACAGTATAAAATTATTTGTTGAATAATTTACTATAGAAAAGGCAATCCCTGGCGTAATTAAAATTTTCGACAGTAAAAAATTATTTTTTGAATAATTTACTATAGAAATGGCAATCCCTGGCGCAATTAAAATTTGCGACAGTTGAAAATTATTTTTTGAATAATTTACTATAGAAAAGGCAATCCCTGGCGTATTTAAAATTTGCGACAGTTGAACATTATTTTTTGAATAATTTACTATAGAAAAGGCAATCCCTGGCGTATTTAAAACTTGCGACAGTATAAAATTATTTTTTGAATAATTTACTATAGAAAAGGCAATCCTTGGCGCACTTAAAATTTGCGACAGTAAAAAATTGTTTTTTGAATAATTTACTATAGAAAAGGCAATCCCTGGCGTATTTAAAATTTGCGACAGTATAAAATTATTTTTTGAATAATTTACTATAGAAAAGGCAATCCCTGGCGTAATTAATATTTGCGACAGTAGAAAATTATTTTTTGAATAATTTACTATAGAAAAGGCAATTCCTTTCGTAATTAAAATTTGCGACAGTATAAAATTAATTTTTGAATAATTTACTATAGAAAAGGCAATCCCTGGCGCAATTAAAATTTGCGACAGTAGAAAATTATTTTTTGAATAATTTACTATAGAAAAGGCAATCCCCTGGCGCAATTAAAATTTGGAACAGTAAAAAATTATTTTTTTAATAATTTACTATAGAAAAGGCAATCCCTGGCGTATTTAAAATTTGCGACAGTAAGAAATTAATTTGTGAGAAATTTACTATAGAAAAGGCAATCCCTGGCGCAATTAAAATTTGCGACAGTAAAAAATTATTTTTTGCAAAATTTACTATAGAAAGGGCAATCCCTGGCGCACTTAAAATTTGCGACAGTAGAAAATTATTTTTTGAATAATTTACTATAGAAAAGGCAATCCCTGGGATATTTAAAATTTGCGACAGTAGAAAATTATTTTTTGAATAATTTACTATAGAAAAGGCAATCCCTGGTATATTTAAAATTTGCGACAGTAGAAAATTATTTTTTGAATAATTTACTATAGAAAAGGCAATCCCTGGCGTATTTAAAATTTGGGGACAGTAAAAAATTATTTTTTGAATAATTTACTATAGAAAAGGCAATCCCTGGCGCACTTAAAATTTGCGACAGTAGGAAATTATTTTTTGAATAATTTACTATAGAAAAGGCAATCCCTGGCGCAATTAAAATTTGCGACAGTAAAAAATTATTTTTTGAATAATTTACTATAGAAAAGGCAATCCCTGGCGCAATTAAAATTTGCGACAGTATAAAATTAGTTTTTGAATAATTTACTATAGAAAAGGCAATCCCTGGCGTAATTAAAATTTGCGACAGTATAAAATTATTTTTTGAATAATTTACTATAGAAAAGGCAATCCCTGGCGTATTTAAAATTTGCGACAGTATAAAATTATTTTTTGAATAATATACTATAGAAAAGGCAATCCCTGGCGTAATTAAAATTTGCGACAGTGAAAAATTATTTTCTGAAAAATTTACTATAGAAAAGGCAATCCCTGGCGTAATTAAAATTTGCGACAGTAAAAAATAATTTTTTGAATAATTTACTATAGAAAAGGCAATCCCTGGCGTAATTAAAATTTGCGACAGTTGAAAATTATTTTTTTGAATAATTTACTATAGAAAAGGCAATCCCTGGCGTAATTAAAATTTGCGACAATAAAAAATTATTTTTTGAATAATTTACTATAGAAAAGGCAATCCCTGGCGCAATTAAAATTTGTGACAGTTGAAAATTATTTTTTAAATAATTTACTATAGAAAAGGCCATCCCTGGCGTATATAAAATTTGCGACAGTTGAAAATTATTTTTTGAATAATTTACTATAGAAAAGGCAATCCCTGGCGTATTTAAAATTTGCGACAGTATAAAATTATTTTTTGAATAATTTACTATAGAAAAGGCAATCCCTGGCGGATTTGAAATTTGCGACAGTAAAAAATTATTTTTTGCAAAATTTACTGTAGAAAAGGCAATCCCTGGCGGATTTGAAATTTGCGACAGTTAAAAATTATTTTTTGAATAATTTACTATAGAAAAGGCAATCCCTGGCGTAATTAAAATTTGCGACAGTATAAAATTATTTTTTGAATAATTTACTATAGAAAAGGCATTCCCTGGCGCAATTAAAATTTGCAACAGTAAAAAATTATTTTTTGCAAAATTTACTGTAGAAAAGGCAATCCCTGGCGGATTTGAAATTTGCGACAGTAAAAAATTATTTTTTGAATAATTTACTATAGAAAAGGCAATCCCTGGCGCAATTAAAATTTGCGACAGTAAAAAATTATTTTTTGCAAAATTTACTATAGAAACGGCCATCCCTGGCGTAATTAAAATTTGCGACAGTAAAAAATTTTTTTGAATAATTTACTATAGAAAAGGCAATCCCTGGCGTAATTAAAATTTGCGACAGTATAAAATTATTTTTTGAATAATTTACTATAGAAAAGGCAATCCCTGACGTAATTAAAATTTGCGACAGTAAAAAATTAATTTGTGAGAAATTTACTATAGAAAAGGCAATCCCTGGGATATTTAAAATTTGCGACAGTAAAAAATTATTTTTTTTGCACAATTTACTATAGAAAAGGCAATCCATGGCGTATTTAAAATTTGCGACAGTAAAAAATTATTTTTTTGAATAATTTACTATAGAAAAGGCAATTCCTGGCGCAATTAAAATTTGCGACAGTAGAAAATTATTTTTTGAATAATTTACTATAGAAAAGGCAATCCCTGGCGTATTTAAAATTTGCGACAGTAAAAAATTAATTTGTGAGAAATTTACTATAGAAAAGGCAATCCCTGGGATATTTAAAATTTGCGACAGTAAAAAACTATTTTTTGAATAATTTACTATAGAAAAGGCAATGCCTGGCGTATTTAAAATTTGCGAGAGTAAAAAATTATTTTTTGGATAATTTACTATAGAAAAGGCAATCCCTGGCGTAATTAAAATTTGCGACAGTAAAAAATTATTTTTTGAATAATTTACTATAGAAAAGGCAATCCCTGGCGTAATTAAAATTTGCGACAGTAGAAAATTATTTTTTGAATAATTTACTATAGAAAAGGCAATCCCTGTCGTAATTAAAATTTGCGACAGTATAAAATTATTTTTTGAATAATTTACTATAGAAAAGGCAATCCCTGGCGTAATTAAAATTTGCGACAGTAGAAAATTATTTTTTGAATAATTTACTATAGAAAAGGCAATCCCTGGCGTAATTAAAATTTGCGACAGTAGAAAATAATTTTTTAAATAATTTACAAAAAAAAGGCAATCCCTGGCGTATTTAAAATTTGCGACAGTAAAAAATTATTTTTTGAATAATTTACTATAGAAAAGGCAATCCATGGCGCAATTAAAATTTGCGACAGTAAAAAATTATTTTTTGAATAATTTACTATAGAAAAGGCAATCCCTGGGATATTTAAAATTTGCGACAGTAAAAAATTATTTTTGAATAATTTACTATATAAAAGGCAATCCCTGGCGCAATTACAAATTGCGACAGTAAAAAATTATTTTTTGAATAATTTACTATAGAAAAGGCAATCCCTGGCGTAATTAAAATTTGCGACAGTAAAAAATTAATTTGTGAGAAATTTACTATAGAAAAGGCAATCCCTGGGATATTTAAAATTTTGCGAGAGTAAAAAATTATTTTTTGAATAATTTACTATAGAAAAGGCAATCCCTGGCGTAATTAAAATTTGCGACAGTAGAAAATTATTTTTTGAATAATTCACTATAGAAAAGGCAATCCTGGCGCAATTAAAATTTGCGACTGTAAAAAATTATTTTTTGCAAAATTGTACTATAGAAAAGGCAATCCCTGGCGCACTTAAAATTTGCGACAGTAAAAAATTATTTTTTGAATAATTTACTATAGAAAAGGCAATCCCTGGCGCAATTAAAATTTGCGGCAGTAAAATTTATTTTTTGCAAAATTTACTATAGAAAAGGCAATCCCTGTCGCACTTAAAATTTGCGACAATAAAAAATTATTTTTTGAATAATTTACTATAGAAAAGGCAATCCCTGGCGTAATTAAAATTTGCGACAGTTGAAAATTATTTTTTGAATAATTTACTATAGAAAAGGCAATCCCTGGCGTAATTAAAATTTGCGACAGTAAAAAATTATTTTTTGAAAAATTTACTATAGAAAAGGCAATCCCTGGCGTAATTAAAATTTACGACAGTAGAAAATTCTTTTTTGAATAATTTACTATAGAAAAGGCAATCCCTGGCGTAATTAAAATTTGCGAAAATATAAAATTATTTTTTGAATAATTTACTATAGAAAAGGCAATCCCTGGCGTAATTAAAACTTGCGATAGTAAAAAATTATTTTTTGAATAATTTACTATAGAAAAGGCAATCCCTGGCGGATTTGAATTTTGCGCCAGTAAAAAATTATTTTTTGAATAATTTACTATAGAAAAGGCAATCCCTGGAGTAATTAAAATTTGCGACAGTAGAAAATTATTTTTTGAAAGGTTTACTATAGAAAAGTCAATCCCTGGCGTAATTAAAATTTGCGACAGTAGAAAATTATTTTTTGAATAATTTACTATAGAAAAGGCAATCCCTGGCGGAATTACAATTTGCGACAGTAGAAAATTATTTTTTGAATAATTTACTATAGAAAAGGTAATCCCTGGCGTAATTAAAATTTGCGACAGTATAACATTATTTTTTGAATAATTTACTATAGAAAAGGCAATCCCTGGCGCAATTACAATTTGCGACAGTTGAAAATTATTTTTTGAATAATTTACTATAGAAAAGGCAATCCCTGGCGCAATTAAAATTTGCGACAATAAAAAATTATTTTTTGCAAAATTTACTATAGAAAAGGCAATCCCTGGGATATTTAAAATTTGCGACAGGAAGAAATTAATTTGTGAGAAATTTACTATAGAAAAGGCAATCCCTGGGATATTTAAAATTTGCGACAGTAAAAAATTATTTTTTGAATAATTTACTATAGAAAAGGCAATCCCTGGCGTATTTAAAATTTTCGACAGTAAGAAATTAATTTGTGAGAAATTTACTATAGAAAAGGCAATCCCTGGGATATTTAAAATTTGCGACAGTAGAAAATTATTTTTTGAATAATTTACTATAGAAAAAGGCAATCCCTGGCGTATTTAAAATTTGCGACAGTAAAAAATTAATTTGTGAGAAATTTACTATAGAAAAGGCAATCCCTGGCGTAATTAAAATTTGCGACAGTATAAAATTATTTTTTGAATAATTTACTATAGAAAAGGCAATCCCTGGCGTATTAAAAATTTGCGACAGTAAAAAATTATTTTTTGAATAATTTACTATAGAAAAGACAATCCCTGGCGGATTTGAAATTTGCGACAGTAAAAAATTATTTTTGAATAATTTACTATAGAAAAGGCAATCCCTGGCGCAATTAAAATTTGCGACAGTAAAAAATTATTTTTTGAATAATTTACTATAGAAAAGGCAATCCCTGGCGCACTTAAAATTTGCGACAGTAAAAAATTATTTTTTGAATAATTTACTATAGAAAAGGCAATCCCTGGCGCAATTAAAATTTGCGAGTGTAAAAAAATTATTTTTTGAATAATTTACTATAGAAAAGGCAATCCCTGGCGTAATTAAAATTTGCGACAGTATAAAATTATTTTTTGAATAATTTACTATAGAAAAGGCAATCCCTGGCGTAATTAAAATTTGCGACAGTATAAAATTATTTTTTGAATAATTTACTATAGAAAAGGCAATCCCTGGCGTAATTAAAATTTGCGACAGTATAAAATTATTTTTTGAATAATTTACTATAGAAAAGGCAATCCCTGGGATATTTAAAATTTGCGACAGTAGAAAATTATTTTTTGAATAATTTACTATAGAAAAGGCAATCCCTGGCGTAATTAAAATTTGCGACAGTAGAAAATTATTTTTTGAATAATTTACTATAGAAAAGGCAATCCCTGGCGGATTTGAAATTTGCGACAGTAGAAAATTATTTTTTGAATAATTTACTATAGAAAAGGCAATCCCTGGCGCAATTAAAATTTGCGACAGAATAAAATTATTTTTTGCAAAATTTACTGTAGAAAAGGCAATCCCTGGCGGATTTGAAATTTGCGACAGTAGAAAATTAATTTGTGAGAAATTTACTATAGAAAAGGCAATCCCTGGCGTAATTAAAATTTGCAACACTAGAAATTATTTTTTGAATAATTTACTATAGAAAAGGCAATACCTGGCGCAATTAAAATTTGCGACACTATAAAATTATTTTTTGAATAATTTACTATAGAAAAGGCAATCCCTGGCGCAATTAAAATTTGCGACAGTATAAAATTATTTTTTGAATAATTTACTATAGAAAAGGCAATCCCTGGCGTAATTAAAATTTGCGACAGTATAAAATTATTTTTTGAATAATTTACTATAGAAAAGGCAATCCCTGGCGTATTTAAAATTTGCGACAGTAAAAAATTATTTTTTGAATAATTTACTATAGAAAAGGCAATCCCTGGCGCAATTAAAATTTGCGACAGTAAAAAATTATTTTTTGCAAAATTTACTGTAGAAAAGGCAATCCCTGGCGCAATTAAAACTTGCGATAGTAAAAAATTATTTTTTGAATAATTTACTATAGAAAAGGCAATCCCTGGCGTAATTAAAATTTGCGACAGTAGAAAATTATTTTTTGAATAATTTACTATAGAAAAGGCAATCCCTGGCGGATTTGAAATTTGCGACAGTAAAAAATTATTTTTTGAATAATTTACTATAGAAAAGGCAATCCCTGGCGTATTTAAAATTTGCGAGAGTAAAAAATTAATTTGTGAGAAATTTACTATAGAAAAGGCAATCCCTGGCATATTTAAAATTTGCGACAGTAAAAAATTATTTTTTGAATAATTTACTATAGAAAAGGCAATACCTGGCGTATTTAAAATTTGCGACAGTAAAAAATTATTTTTTGAATAATTTACTATAGAAAAGGCAATCCCTGGCGTAATTAAAATATGCGAAAGTTGAAAATTATTTTTTGAATAATTTACTATAGAAAAAGCAATGCCTGGCGCAATTAAAATTTGCGACAGTAGAAAATTATTTTTTGAATAATTTACTATAGAAAAGGCATTCCTTGGCGTAATTAAAATTTGCGACAGTAAAAAATTATTTTTTGAATAATTTACTATAGAATAGGCAATCCCTGGCGCACTTAAAATTTGCGACAGTATAAAATTATTTTTTGAATAATTTACTATAGAAAAGGCAATCCCTGGCGCAATTAAAATTTGCGACAGTATAAAATTATTTTTTGAATAATTTACTATAGAAAAGGCAATCCCTGGCGTATTTAAAATTTGCGACAGTAAAAAATTATTTTTTGAATAATTTACTATAGAAAAGGCAATCCCTGGCGTAATTAAAATTTGCGACAGTTGAAAATTATTTTTTGAATAATTTACTATAGAAAAGGCAATCCCTGGCGCAATTAAAATTTGCGACAGTAGAAACTTATTTTTTGAATAATTTACTATAGAAAAGGCAATCCCTGGCGCAATTAAAATTTTCGACAGTAAAAAATTTTTTTTTGAATAATTTACTATAGAAAAGGCAATCCCTGGCGCAATTAAAATTTGCGACAGTATAAAATTATTTTTTGAATAATTTACTATAGAAAAGGCAATCCCTGGCGCACTTAAAATTTGCGACAGTAAAAAATTATTTTTTGAATAATTTACTATAGAAAAGGCAATCCCAGGCGCACTTAAAATTTGCGACAGTATATAATTATTTTTTGAATAATTTACTATAGAAAAGGCAATCCCTGGCGCAATTAAAATTTGCGACAGTATAAAATTATTTTTTGAATAATTTACTATAGAAAAGGCAATCCCTGGCGTATTTAAAATTTGCGACAGTATAAAATTATTTTTTGAATAATTTACTATAGAAAAGGCAATCCCTGGCGCACTTAAAATTTGCGACAGTAGAAAATTATTTTTTGAATAATTTACTATAGAAAAGGCAATCCCTGGCGTAATTAAAATTTGCGACAGTATAAAATTATTTTTTGAATAATTTACTATAGAAAAGGCAATCCCTGGCGCACTTAAAATTTGCGACAGTATAAAATTATTTTTTGAATAATTTACTATAGAAAAGGCAATCCCTGGCGTATTTAAAATTTGCGATAGTATAAAATTATGTTTTGAATAATTTACTACAGAAAAGGCAATCCCTGGTGCACTTAAAATTTGCGACAGTAGAAAATTATTTTTTGAATAATTTACTATAGAAAAGGCAATCCCTGGCGCAATTAAAATTTGCGACAGTATAAAATTATTTTTTGAATAATTTACTATAGAAAAGGCAATCCCTGGCGTAATTAAAATTTGCGACAGTATAAAATTATTTTTTGAATAATTTACTATAGAAAAGGCAATCCCTGGCGTATTTAAAATTTGCGACAGTATAAAATTATTTTTTGAATAATTTACTATAGAAAAGGCAATCCCTGGCGCACTTAAAATTTGCGACAGTAGAAAATTATTTTTTGAATAATTTACTATAGAAAAGGCAATCCCTGGCGTAATTAAAATTTGCGACAGTATAAAATTATTTTTTGAATAATTTACTATAGAAAAGGCAATCCCTGGCGCACTTAAAATTTGCGAGAGTATAAAATTATTTTTTGAATAACTTACTATAGAAAAGGCAATCCCTGGCGTATTTAAAATTTGCGATAGTATAAAATTATGTTTTGAATAATTTACTACAGAAAAGGCAATCCCTGGTGCACTTAAAATTTGCGACAGTAGAAAATTATTTTTTGAATAATTTACTATAGAAAAGGCAATCCCTGGCGTAATTAAAATTTGCGACAGTAGAAAATTATTTTTTGAATAATTTACTATAGAAAAGGCAATCCCTGGCGGATTTGAAATTTGCGACAGTAGAAAATTATTTTTTGAATAATTTACTATAGAAAAGGCAATCCCTGGCGCAATTAAAATTTGCGACAGAATAAAATTATTTTTTGCAAAATTTACTGTAGAAAAGGCAATCCCTGGCGGATTTGAAATTTGCGACAGTAGAAAATTATTTTTTGAATAATTTGCTATAGAAAAGGCAATCCCTGGCGTAATTAAAATTAGCGACATTTGAAAATTATTTTTTGAATAATTTACTATAGAAAAGGCAATCCCTGGCGCACTTAAAATTTGCGACAGTAAAAAATTATTTTTTGAATAATTTACTATAGAAACGGCAATCCCTGGCGTATTTAAAATTGGCGACAGTAAAAAATTATTTATTGAATAATTTACTATAGAAAAGGCAATCCCTGGCGCACTTAAAATTTGCGACAGTAAAAAATTATTTTTTGAATAATTTACTATAGAAAAGGCAATCCCTGGCGTATTTAAAATTTGCGACAGTAAGAAATTAATTTGTGAGAAATTTACTATAGAAAAGGCAATCCCTGGGATATTTAAAATTTGCGACAGTAAAAAATTATTTTTTGAAAAATTTACTGTAGAAAAGGCAATCCCTGTCGCAATTAAAACTTGCGATAGTAAAAAATTATTTTTTGAATAATTTACTATAGAAAAGGCAATCCCTGGCGTAATTAAAATTTGCGACAGTATAAAATTATTTTTTGAATAATTTACTATAGAAAAGGCAATCCCTGGCGTAATTAAAATTTGCGACAGTATAAAATTATTTTTTGAATAATTTACTATAGAAAAGGCAATCCCTGGCGCACTTAAAATTTGCGACAGTACAAAATTATTTTTTGAATAATTTACTATAGAAAAGGCAATCCCTGGCGTAATTAAAATTTGCGACAGTATAAAATTATTTTTTGAATAATTTACTATAGAAAAGGCAATCCCTGGCGCTATTAAAATTTGCGACAGTAGAAAATTATTTTTTGAATAATTTACTATAGAAAAGGCAATCCCTGGCGCAATTAAAATTTGCGACAGTAGAAAATTATTTTTTGAACAATTTGCTATAGAAAAGGCAATCCCTGGCGCAATTAATATTTGCGACAGTAAAAAATTATTTTTTGAAAAATTTACTATAGAAAAGGTAATCCCTGGCGCAATTACAATTTGCGACAGTAAAAAATTATTTTTTGAATAATTTACTATAGAAAAGGCAATCCCTGGCGCACTTAAAATTTGCGACAGTAAAAAATTATTTTTTGAATAATTTACTATAGAAAAGGCAATCCCTGGGATATTTAAAATTTGCGACAGTAGAAAATTATTTTTTGAATAATTTACTATAGAAAAGGCAATCCCTGGCGTAATTAAAATTTGCGACAGTTGAAAATTATTTTTTGAATAATTTACTATAGAAAAGGCAATCCCTGGCGCACTTAAAATTTGCGACAGAAAAAAATTATTTTTTGAATAATTTACTATAGAAGAGGCAATCCCTGGCGTATTTAAAATTTGCGACAGTAAAAAATTATTTTTTGAATAATTTACTATAGAAAAGGCAATCCCTGGCGTAATTAAAATTTGCGACAGTAGAAAATTATTTTTTGAATAATTTACTATAGAAAAGGCAATCCCTGGCGTAATTAAAATTTGCGACAGTATAAAATTATTTTTTGAATAATTTACTATAGAAAAGGCAATCCCTGGCGCACTTAAAATTTGCGACAGTACAAAATTATTTTTTGAATAATTTACTATAGAAAAGGCAATCCCTGGCGTAATTAAAATTTGCGACAGTATAAAATTATTTTTTGCAAAATTTACTATAGAAAAGGCAATCCCTGGCGTAATTAAAATTTTCGACAGTAAAAAATTAATATTTTGAAAAATTTACTGTAGAAAAGACAATCCCTGGCGCAATTAAAATTTGCGACAGTAAAAAATTATTTTTTGAATAATTTACTATAGAAAAGGCAATCCCTGGCGCAATTAAAATTTGCGACAGTAAAAAATTATTTTTTGAATAATTTACTATAGAAAAGGCAGTCCCTGGCGCACTTAAAATTTGCGACAGTTGAAAATTATTTTTTGAATAATTTACTATAGAAAAGGCAATCCCTGGCGCACTTAAAATTTGCGGCAGTAAAAAATTATTTTTTGAATAATTTACTATAGAAAAGGTAATCCCTGGCGTATTTAAAATTTGCGACAGTAAGAAATTAATTTGTGAGAAATTTACTATAGAAACGGCAATCCCTGGGATATTTAAAATTTGCGACAGTAAAAAATTATTTTTTGAAAAATTTACTATAGAAAAGGCAATCCCTGGTGCAATTAAAATTTGCGACAGTAAAAAATTATTTTTTGAATAATTTACTATAGAAAAGGCAATCCCTGGCGTATTTAAAATTTGCGACAGTAAGAAATTAATTTGTGAGAAATTTACTATAGAAAAGGCAATCCCTGGGATAATTAAAATTTGCGACAATAAAAAATTATTTTTTGAAAAATTTACTGTAGAAAAGGCAATCCCTGTCGCAATTAAAACTTGCGATAGTAAAAAATTATTTTTTGAAAAGTTTACTATAGAAAAGGCAATCCCTGGCGTAATTAAAATTTGCGACAGTATAAAATTATTTTTTGAATAATTTACTATAGAAAAGGCAATCCCTGGCGTAATTAAAATTTGCGATAGTAAAAAATTATTTTTTGAATAATTAACTATAGAAAAGGCAATCCCTGGCGCACTTAAAATTTGCGACAGTATAAAATTATTTTTTGAATAATTTACTATAGAAATGGCAATCCCTGGCATATTTAAAATTTGCGACAGTAAAAAATTATTTTTTGAAAAATTTACTATAGAAAAGGCAGTCCCTGGCGTATTTAAAATTTGCGACAGTATAAAATTAATTTTTGAAAAATTTACTGTAGAAAAGGCAATCCCTGGCGCAGTTAAAATTTGCGACAGTAAAAAATTATTTTTTGCAAAATTTACTATAGAAAAGGTAATCCCTGTCGCAATTACAATTTGCGACAGTAAAAAATTATTTTTTTGCAAAATTTACTATAGAAAAAGGCAATTCCTGGCGTATTTAAAATTTGCGACAGTAGAAAATTATGTTTTGAATAATTTACTATAGAAAAGACAATCCCTGGCGCAATTAAAATTTGCGACAGTAGAAAATTATTTTTTGAATAATTTACTATAGAAAACGCAATCCCTGGCGCAATTAAAATTTGCGACAGTAAAAAATTATTTTGAAAAATTTACTATAGAAAAGGCAATCCCTGGCGTAATTAAAATTTGCGACAGTTGAAAATTATTTTTTGAATAATTTACTATAGAAAAGGCAATCCCTGGCGCACTTAAAATTTGCGAAAGTAAAAAATTATTATTTGAATAATTTACTATAGAAAAGGCAATCCCTGGGATATTTAAAATTTGCGACAGTAGAAAATTATTTTTTGAATAATTTACTATAGAAAAGGCAATCCCTGGCGTAATTAAAATTAGCGACATTTGAAAACTATTTTTTGAATAATTTACTATAGAAAAGGCAATCCCTGGCGCACTTAAAATTTGCGACAGTAAAAAATTATTTTTTGAATAATTTACTATAGAAACGGCAATCCCTGGCGCAATTAAAATTTGCGACAGTAAAAAATTATTTTTTGAATAATTTACTATAGAAAAGGCAATCCCTGGCGCACTTAAAATTTGCGACAGTAAAAAATTATTTTTTGAATAATTTACTATAGAAAAGGCAATCCCTGGCGTAATTAAAATTTGCGACAGTAAAAAATTATTTTTTGAATAATTTACTATAGAAAAGGCAATCCCTGGCGTAATTAAAATTTGCGACAGTAGAAAATTATTTTTTGAATAATTTAGGTACTATAGAAAAGGCAATCCCTGGCGTATTTAAAATTTGCGACAGTAAAAAATTATTTTTTGAATAATTTACTATAGAAAAGGCAATCCCTGGCGTATTTAAAATTTGCGACAGTAAAAAATTATTTTTTGAATAATTTACTATAGAAAAGGCAATCCCTGGCGTAATTAAAATTTGCGACAGTAAAAAATTATTTTTTGAATAATTTACTATAGAAAAGGCAATCCCTGGCGTAATTAAAATTTGCGACAGTAGAAAATTATTTTTTGAATAATTTACTATAGAAAAGGCAATCCCTGGCGTATTTAAAATTTGCGACAGTAAAAAATTATTTTTTCAATAATTTACTATAGAAAAGGCAATCCCTGGCGTAATTAAAATTTGCGACAGTATAAAATTAATTTTTGAAAAATTTACTGTAGAAAAGGCAATCCCTGGCGCAATTAAAATTTGCGACAGTAGAAAATTATTTTTTGAAAAGTTTACTATAGAAAAGGCAATCCCTGGCGCAATTAAAATTTGCGACAGTAAAAAATTATTTTTTGCAAAATTTACTGTAGAAAAGGCAATCCCTGGCGCAATTAAAACTTGCGATAGTAAAAAATTATTTTTTGAATAATTTACTATAGAAAAGGCAATCCCTGGCGGATTTGAAATTTGCGACAGTAAAAAATTATTTTTTGAATAATTTACTATAGAAAAGGCAATCCCTGGCGTATTTAAAATTTGCGACAGTAAAAAAGTTATTTTTTGAATAATTTACTATAGAAAAGGCAATCCCTGGCGTATTTAAAATTTGCGACAGTATAAAATTAATTTTTGAAAAATTTACTGTAGAAAAGGCAATACCTGGCGCAATTAAAATTTGCGACAGTAGAAAATTATTTTTTGAAAAATTTACTGTAGAAAAGGCAATCCCTGGCGCAATTAAAATTTGCGACAGTAGAAAATAATTTTTTGAATAATTTACTGTGGAAAAGGCAATCCCTGGCGCATTAAAATTTGCGACAGAAAATAATTATTTTTTGAATAATTTACTATAGAAAAGGCAATCCCTGGCGTATTTAAAATTTGCGACAGTAAGAAATTAATTTGTGAGAAATTTACTATAGAAAAGGCAATCCCTGGGATATTTAAAATTTGCGACAGTAAAAAATTATTTTTTGAATAATTTACTATAGAAAAGGCAATCCTGGGATATTTAAAATTTGCGACAGTAGAAAATTATTTTTTGAATAATTTACTATAGAAAAGGCAATCCCTGACGCAATTAAAATTTGTGACAGTATAAAATTATTTTTTGAATAATTTACTATAGAAAAGGCAATCCCTGGCGCACTTAAAATTTGCGACAGTAAAAAATTATTTTTTGAATAATTTACTATAGAAAAGGCAATCCCTGGCGTAATTAAAATTTTCGACAGTTGAAAATTATTTTTTGAATAATTTACTATAGAAAAGGCAATACTTGGCGCAATTACAATTTGCTACAGTTGAAAATTATTTTTTGAATAATTTACTATAGAAAAGGCAATCCCTGGCGCAATTAAAATTTGCGACAGTTGAAAATTATTTTTTGAATAATTTACTATAGAAAAGGCAAACCCTGGCGCAATTAATATTTGCGACAGTAGAAAATTATTTTTTGAATAATTTACTATAGAAAAGGGAATCCCTGGCGCAATTAAAATTTGCGACAGTAAAAAATTATTTTTTGAATAATTTACTATAGAAAAGGCAATCCCTGGCGCAATTAAAATTTGCGAAAGTATAAAATTATTTTTTGAATAATTTACTATAGAAAAGGCAATCCCTGGCGTAATTAAAATTTGCGACAGTAGAAAATTATTTTTTGAATAATTTACTATAGAAAAGGCAATCCCTGGCGTAATTAAAATTTGCGACAGTATAAAATTATTTTTTGAATAATTTACTATAGAAAAGGCAATCCCTGGCGTAGTTAAAATTTGCGACAGTAGAAAATTTTTTTTTGAAAATTTTACTATAGAAAAGGCAATCCCTGGCGTAATTAAAATTTGCGACAGTAGAAAATTATTTTTTGAATAATTTACTATAGAAAAGGCAATCCCTGGCGTATTTAAAATTTGCGACAGTAAAAAATTATTTTGTGAGAAATTTACTATAGAAAAGGCAATCCCTGGGATATTTAAAATTTGCGACAGTAGAAAATTATTTTTTGAATAATTTACTATAGAAAAGGCAATCCCTGGCGCAGTTAAAATTTGCGACAGTAAAAAATTATTTTTTGAATAATTTACTGTAGAAAAGGCAATCCCTGGAGCAATTAAAATTTGCGACAGTAAAAAATTATTTTTTGAATAATTTACTATAGAAAAGGCAATCCCTGGGCCAATTAAAATTTGCGACAGTATAAAATTATTTTTTGAATAATTTACTATAGAAAAGGCAATCCCTGCGCAATTACAAATTGCGACAGTTGAAAATTATTTTTTTGAATAATTTACTACAGAAAAGGCAATCCCTGGCGTATTTAAAATTTGCGACAGTAAGAAATTAATTTGTGAGAAATTTACTATAGAAACGGCAATCCCTGGGATATTTAAAATTTGCGACGGTAAAAAATTATTTTTTGAAAAATTTACTATAGAAAAGGCAATCCCTGGTGCAATTAAAATTTGCGACAGTAAAAAATTATTTTTTGAATAATTTACTATAGAAAAGGCAATCCCTGGCGTATTTAAAATTTGCGACAGTAAGAAATTAATTTGTGAGAAATTTACTATAGAAAAGGCAATCCCTGGGATATTTAAAATTTGCGACAGTAAAAAATTATTTTTTGAAAAATTTACTGTAGAAAAGGCAATCCCTGTCGCAATTAAAACTTGCGATAGTAAAAAATTATTTTTTGAAAAGTTTACTATAGAAAAGGCAATCCCTGGCGTAATTAAAATTTGCGATAGTAAAAAATTATTTTTTGAATAATTAACTATAGAAAAGGCAATCCCTGGCGCACTTAAAATTTGCGACAGTAAAAAATTATTTTTTGAATAATTTACTATAGAAAAGGCAATCCCTGGCGTATTTAAAATTTGCGACAGTAAAAAATTATTTTTTGAATAATTTACTATAGAAAAGGCAATCCCTGGCACACTTAAAATTTGCGACAGTAAAAAATTATTTTTTGAATAATTTACTATAGAAAAGGCAATCCCTGCGTAATTAAAATTTGCGACAATAAAAAATTATTTTTTGAATAATTTACTATAGAAAAGGCAATCCTGGGATATTTAAAATTTGCGACAGTAGAAAATTATTTTTTGAATAATTTACTATAGAAAAGCCAATCCCTGGCGTAATTAAAATTAGCGACATTTGAAAATTATTTTTTGAATAATTTACTATAGACAAGGCAATCCCTGGCGCACTTAAAATTTGCGACAGTAAAAAATTATTTTTTGAATAATTTACTATAGAAAAGGCAATCCCTGGCGTATTTAAAATTTGCGACAGTAAAAAATTATTTTTTGAATAATTTACTATAGAAAAGGCAATCCCTGGCGCACTTAAAATTTGCGACAGTAAAAAATTATTTTTTGAATAATTTACTATAGAAAAGGCAATCCCTGGCGTAATTAAAATTTGCGACAGTAAAAAATTATTTTTTGAATAATTTACTATAGAAAAGGCAATCCCTGGCGTAATTAAAATTTGCGACAGTAGAAAGTTATTTTTTGAATAATTTAGGTACTATAGAAAAGCAATCCCTGGCGTATTTAAAATTTGCGACAGTAAAAAATTATTTTTTGAATAATTTACTATAGAAAAGGCAATCCCTGGCGTAATTAAAATTTGCGACAGTATAAAATTAATTTTTGAAAAATTTACTGTAGAAAAGGCAATCCCTGGCCAATTAAAATT